>JAODAL010035333.1:0-43071 GCA_025379985.1 Phyllomedusa bahiana | reverse complement strand
CTATATCTCTGTGCAGCTCATGGGGGATGTCTCTGGGTGAGGGTGGTCTCGGGTCGGCCACGCTCTTAAAAACCGCGGGATGGTCGGGCTTTTTCCCCCCAAGATCCTCTGGGGGCATAGGCCCAGGACCCCGGCCGGTTGAAATTAATTCCCTTGGAGACCGTCCACACACGGGTCGGACTGTGGCCTTAAGCAACGAGCCCGAGCCGGGCGGGGTTGACAAAAACTTGTCCCGGGAAAGGGGGTGGGATAACGGGCAAAAACTGCTGGCCCCCTTTAAGATCGGTAGCGGGAGCACACCCCTTGCCGGCAATGTATGAACCTTGTGCCAAAATTTCAAAAGAGCACCGGGTCTGGATGTGTGAGGGGGCTCGAGGTTGAGTTCGCCTTCTCCGTTCGACCCGTTTGCCCCCCCTGCTGCGTTCAGCGTCACTCGGCCCCCCCGGAACCGTCTCATTGTTGACGTGCCACGCGGGAATTCCCACCCTCCCGCTCCAGCGTTGTGGAGCGCGCAACCATTACCAGTCGAATGACACATGCCTGACAAGCAGCGGTACGGACCTCGGGTGTTGAACCCCCCAGAGTGGAGGAGGTTAAAGGCTTGCACCACCCTTGCCATTTTGAAGAAGCCACCAAATGGTATGGGGACAATCCCCTTGCGATGACATTGGGGTGATTATTTCTGGAACGATCGTTGGAACCTGAAACAAGGGGCCCCGCCAGCGACGGAGGGGGGAGAGGGGACCAGATGGGGACCGGACCCCCTTTCTCTCCGTCAAACCCACAACCCCCGACATTTTTCAAAATTTTTCATCGATTTTTTTAGGCAGGGGGGGTTGGGGGTCCGAGCTAGTGAAAGGTGGCGCATCAGCTTAGGGTGCACACTGGGCAAGTCAGGGCTGTTTTTGAAGCTGTCCCGGAGCAGGGGAGGAGGAGGGGGGAGGGGGGGAATTCCTAGACCCCATTTCAGACTCCCCCCTTGGAAAAGGTTGGCGCGTTTTTGAGCGGAGGGGGGAAAGGAGGAAGATCAGTTTGCTTCCCCCCTCGCCCAGGGTTTGGGGAAATCAGGCTCCCTCTCTCACATGAGGTTTGGGGCTCCATTTTCCTCCCAACGACCCCGCATTAAGGCCCTCAAAAGAACAACAGTTACTGGGGGCCCATCCCGGGTCCCGGGAAAAACAAAACTCAACCTTTCCCCTTCCCCCCACCCAAATAAAAGGGAAAATGCAGGAAAAAAAAAGAATTTTAAAAGAAAAAAAAATAGGGGGAAGTAAAAGGAAGTTAAAAAAAGGAAATGGAGACCTTGGGTGAAACCCCGGAATTTTGTTTTTCCACCTACCAAGCCAAACAATGCAGGCAAAAATCCAAACAAGAATCACTAGATCATGGTGCAGACTATCCCTGGCTCCCAAAAAACCGATGTTTTTTCATGTGTTCCGGACCCAAAAGACTTTGGGGATCCAAAATGCGAAAGGCCCCACTGGCCAAACACGCCATAGAGTGTTTTCCTGCCAAGCCAGCGTCTATCCGGCGGGCCTTAGCGCAGCTGGAGGGTCATTAAGACAAACGCATCCGGCTTTCCACAGATAATGTGGATCGTTTGATTTCATCAAAAGAATCACAAATTGGGTCTTGATGATGTTGGGCCCCAATTGCCCAGGTCCCGATTTGTTCATTACTTCACATTTTCCCTTTTTAAAAAGAAAAGGTCCCTTTTAAAACTTTTTTTTTAAAAAGACATTTCTTATGCAATTTTTATTTCTTTTCCCCAAAATTCATTTGGGTTTTTCTGTGGGAGACGTAAAAAACGCAAGTTTTCATGACAAAACCGTATTCCATTTACTCACTTTATTTTAGGTTTAGAAAAAATTTTTTGCATTGTCAATAGTTTTTTTAGGGCATGTTGCTGTAGATCAGCTTAATTAGGGCCCTTTGGGAACAGAAATGTGGCTTCTAAGTGGCATTTTTCCCTCACAATTTTTAATAGTGGCTGAGAAGTCATTTTTATAATTTTTTTGGGTCATGCGCTTTCAAATGCAGCAATACTACAGGTCCTATTATAAAAAAATGTTGTTTCTAATAGACATTTGTTCTTCACAATTGACCAAAGGGGCTAAAGGGGTCATGCTTTAAATTTTTTGGGGGGCATTTTGTTTTGGGAAATGGCAGCAATACTACAGGTCCTATTATAAAAAAATGTTTTTTCTAACAGACATTTGTGCTTCACAATTGTCAAGAGTGGCTCAAGGGTGATGGTGTGTCAGAATCAGGAATAGGTGACACTGTTAATGGACACATATTGCAAAATGACTTGTATTTGCAAGATCTTTAAATGCTATAAACCCCTGTATTGAGACAACCCATTTAATACAATGAAAAAAGAGAAAAAAAGGGACATGTTGGGATTCCATCCCATTTTAAAAATGTTTTTCTAGAATTAAAGTACTAAAAAAACTTGCATGTACAAAATAGCTGTTAAAAAAATTCCTGAATTGTAAAAGGGGAGGTACAGGAAAAACTTGACCAGATGTGGGTTTAATTCAGAGGACATGGAGTATGGAGCACGGACAGAGAACAAGTACAGAGACCATTTCCTCCCGGGACGTTGAGTAAAATGAGAAAAAAGAATGCCAAGATAAAGGGCACCTGGGTGTAACAGGAGCGTTAACCCCCAGTATTTCCAAGTGAAGCTCAATTGGTCCACACTCATACGGAGGGACAAGCGCTACCCAGGTATTGACTGTGTACTGAGGAAGGCTGGAGTGCTCACACTTCCGCTTCCGCACTCTGCTTCAGCACGACAGTTTTCGTTGCTGCGTCATCAGGGCATTTTAACCTGCGTGTTATAGATGACGGACGCCAGCCTGGGCTCTCACCCCACCCACTGTAACTCCGGCCTGGGTCATGCTGTGGGCCAGGACAGGGATATGTCAATGTCCAGTGAAACTAAAATGGTGATTGAAAGACTCCTTTTTCCGCATTTTTACATGTGGGGGTCATGCAGGTTTGGGGCTCATGCTGTGGCCCAGGACAGGGATATTCAATGTCCCGTTCAAGTAAAATGATGGTTCAAATCATACTGCCTTCTGGCACTTTTCAAATTTGTGGGTGATGCAGGTTTAAGGTCAGGCTGTGGTACAAGACAGGGATAGTGAATGGTCTGTGACTTTTTTCTGTGACTTTTATAACCCAAGTGTGTTGCCTAAGATGTAGCACGTATCCATTTGACTGTTGTGGATGTTAATTTCAACTTCTCCAGCCTTGTTTGGGTGTAATAATGAAGGTGTTGTTGCTCTCCCATAGACTAATGGTCATCGCTCATAATCGACGCTCACTATCGAAAAACCTTATCGATAGCGGCCGACTATCGATCGATCTCGATAGCCAACGCAATCGCTCAACACTACTTACAGCCAGACCTAACATACTAGATGCTAAAAAAAATTACATTCTAATAATTTAAAAACATGATAATAATTGATTTTAATCATAAGGCTATTAACACCTTAAAAGCTAAAAGAAATTTGGTGAATAAAAATCAGACAAAGGGGGTTCAATTGTAGTTTTGGATGCACATGTATATTAAAATTTGTCATTGAATATACTCAACAGTGTAAACACCTATAAAAAAAACTGCGGTCAAATCCAACAAAAATATTCAAAGACAATCTAAATAAGTCGTTAAATGATGGAGTCTCTTAGGGTGTTTTGAGCATCAAACAGGCTGAGTATTTGGAACCAAGTTATCCGATCCTTCTCATTTCTCATGCATTACCAAAAACCCATAAACATATGTTTCTGTCACCACTGAGACCCATAGTAGCTAGGTTTGGGTTTACAGAGAAACTCGGTGCATGGGTGGATGAATTGCTCCAACCTTTTGTTAAATTATCAAGCTATTTAAAAGATAGCAGGGATTACATTTTTTTTTTTTCAGTTTTGATGGCTGATTCTACCTATAAATAGAGGGAGCGCCAACGGGTTCAAAATTCTCACCCAGTTTGGCTAACCTTTATATGTCATAGTGGAAGGATTAGTACATTTTCTCCTCAGATTGCCCAATTATTTATTGATGGCCTCTTGTTGGTCTGGGGTCACATTGTAGCATCCATCCAGGTCTTTAAATAATATATTAATGATAATGGTATCAGCTTGAATCATTCAAAAATGTCATTTTGGACTATTACTTTAACTGGAGACTGTAATACAAATAAAGTAAAGACATCTCTCTACAGAAAGCACACTTCTGGCAACGATCTTGGATGCTTAGAACTGCTGTCCCAAGAGCACTATTAAGGCTATACTTGTAGGTGAGCTCCTATATGCAAAAAGAGTTTACAGATCAGATATATAGTGGATATAGAAAGTATTCAGACACCTTTTACATTTTTCACTCTGTTTCATTGCAGCCATTTTGTAAGATCCAAAAAGTATATTTTTTGGCTCATTAATGTAAATCCTGCACACAATCTTTAAAGAAAAAAACAGAAATGTATGTATTTTTGCAAATTTATTAAACAAGAAAAACTGAAATATCACATGGTCATAAGTATTCAGACCATTTGCCTTGACACTCATTTACCTCACATGCTGTCCATTTCCTTCTGATCCTCCTTAAGATGGTTCTACTCCTTCATTGGAGTCCAGCTGTGCTTAATGGAACTGATTGGACTTGATTAGGAAAGGCACATAGCTCACAGTGCAGGTCAGAGCACATGAGAATCATGAGGTCTAAGGAACTGCCCAAGGAGCTCAGAGACAGAATTGTGGCAAGGCACAAATCTGGCCAAGGTTACAAAATAATTTTTCCTGCACTCAAGGTTCCTAAGAGCACAGTGGCCTCCATAATCCTTAAATGGAAGAAGTTTGGGACGGACACAACTCTTCCTTAACCTGGCTGTCCAGCCAAACTAAGCAATCATGGGAGAAGAGCTTTGGTGAGAGAGGTAAAGAAGAACCCCAAGATCATTGTGGCTGAGCTCCAGAGATACAGTAGAGAGATGGGAGAAAGTTCCACAAAGTCAACTATCACTGCAGCCCTTCACCAGTCAGGGCTTTATGGCAGAGTGTGCTGACGGAAGCCTCTCCTCAGTGCAAGACATATGAAAGCCAGCATACAGATTGCAAACAAAACAAAACACAAACAAAAAACATAAGAATCTCTGGTCTGATGAGATGAAAACTGAACTTTTGGTATTAATTCTAAGCGGTATGTGTGGAGAAAACCAGGCACTGCTCATCACCTGCCCAATACAATCCCAACAGTGAAACATGGTGGTGGCAGCATCATGCTAGGAGGGTGTTTTCTAGCTGCAGGGACAGGATGACTGGTTGCAATTGAAGGAAAGATGAATGCGGCCAAGTACAGAGATATCCTGGATGAAAACTGGACTTCAGACTGGGCCAAAGGTTCATCTTCCAACAAGATAATGACCCTAAGCACACAGCTAAAATAAAAAGCAGTGGCTTCAGAACAACTCTGTGCCCATTCTTGACTGGCCCAGCCAGAGCCCTGACCTAAACGCAGTTGAGCATTTCTGGATAGACTTGAAAATGGCTGTCCACCAACATTCACCATCCAACCTGAGGGAACTGGAGAGGATCTGAAAGGAAGAATGTCAGAGGATCCCCAAAACCAGGTATGAAAAACTCGTTGCATCATTCCCAAGAAGACTCATGGCTGTACTAGCTCAAAAGGGTGCTTCTACTCAATACTGGGCAAAAGGTCTGAAAACTTATGACCATGTGATATTTCAGTTGTTCTTGTTTAATAAATCTGCAAAAATATCTACATTTCTGTTTTTTTCTTTCAAGATGGGGGGAGGGTGCGGAGTGTACATTAATGAACAAAAAAAAATTAAACTTTTTTGATCTTACCAAATGGCTACAATGAAACAAAGAGTGAAAAATTTAAAGGGGTCTGAATACTTTCCGTACCCACTGTAGATTTTAAGGAAGCTGCCAGTGGTATCAAAAGAAGATTACGAGCTAGAAATTAAAGTGGTTGGTTGTTAGATAAAGCTAGCAGAAAAGTAGATAATAGGAAACATGCCGAAAATTCTTCAGGCACAGTTTTCCCACTGGTTATAGTAAGGATTTTTCATACATAAGTATTTTTCAAATACCTGCCCATACTGCACCACGATAATACCCTCAGCGACATCTTGGATGCTAGTATCAGATGCATTGCCAAATGCAGTACAAACTTGGGAAACACTGTCATCCATTTTATTTATAAGACATGGCTTCTCAGAAGGATTTTCTGGAGTTTGGGGGATGGCGATGCAGCACGTGCAGGTATGCCAAAAAGATTCCATGTTTTAAAAATTTAAATAACAAAACAGTCACTATTAATGAATTGATTAATTATGATACACAAGGTGTAATATGTATGTGATTTCTTGGACTATGTGTCATATGCACTACGTTGGTTGCACAAAGAAGAAATTGAAAACAAGGATTGTGGAGCATGTTGCTAGCATTTAAAAAAAATAGCAACATGACAGGTGTTTCCCACCATTTTATCCATAACTATGGAGGAGATTTAAAAACTTTCTCCTTTTGTGGTATCAAGAGGGTTAAAAACATATAGAGGAGCTGATTACAAAAAGATTTTATTAAATCATGAAGCCTTCTGGATTCCTCTGCTTTTTTTGTGTATATGTTCTTTCTTGTGTCTGTCCAGATTATGTAGTGTTTTTGTGTTTGTTCAAACTATGTGTGTTTTTCTATCTGTTCAGATTATGTGACGTTTTATTTTGTGTTTTGTTCAGATTATGTTTTTTTCTATCTGTTCAGATAACGTGTTTTTTTTTTGGGGTGGTAAGAGTTGTGTTTGTTCAGATTATGCATTTATTTCTGTCTTTTGTGCTTGTTCAGACTTTAACTCTAAGGATATGTTCACACTGCTCGTTTGCTCCATTTGAACATACACTTTTAGATTTGTGTTTGGGTCCGTCTCTCAAAGTTACACCTCTCTGCCCATACAAAGTTTGTCAAACCTAGCTCCACTTCAACTCCTCAGGCTCAGGTAGACCACATTAAAATAGATCTGCCTGTTCAAGCAGTAATGCAACTAGTTTTGCCAACCTGCATTCATATAAGTGTCTAATATTACGAGTGTGGTGTCACACCCCCAGAACGCCCCAAAATATTAGGCGCATTAAAAAGTGTTGAGTCGTGCGAACAATTCGCCGAACACATTTGTGTTTATAGCAGCTCGCTTGCTTTTGGCATATTTTACGCCAGAAAAGGGTGAAAACCCCTTTCATACTGTCGTATTCTACACTCCGCTCTATCTATTTAGAACTGGGGTGCTGGCGCCAATTAAAAAAAAAAAAAAAAGGGGTGAGATGTATGAATTCGCATACTGTATGCCTTTTCTTGCCGTATATTGCCAAAGATTGATGCGGAACTGCCATTACACTCTATGCACCATACAAAGGGAGACATGTATGATTGGGTTTTCACCCTTTTCTGCCGTAAAATGTGCCAAAAGTAAGCGGGCTGCAATGTATAATGCGGCAAAAACGTGTTAGGCGCATTGTTCACAAGACTCAACACTTTTTAATGCACCTAACATGAGGGGCGTTTTGGGGATGTTCTTGGGGCATTTCACACCACACTTGTTATATTAGACACATATATGAATGCGGGTCAGCAAAACTTGGCGTATTACTGCTCGAACAGGCAGACAACAATGTGGTCTGCCTGAGCCTGAGGAGTTGATGTGGAGCTAGATTTGCTACAAGGGCAAAAAAAGTCCATTATTTTTCAACTTCCACCACTGCAATAATAAAAAGTAATTTCTGATATTTTTCATGCTACATAAAATTTAATTATTTAAATTAAATAAAAAATGATATCATATAAAAATATATAGTATCCAAAAAATTTATATAAATATCTCCTATAAAATGTATTTAAAATTAATAGAATCTAAAACTAATTTTACATTAAATAACCCACTGATGATGTTGTTCAGATTTTTTTAATACATTAAATTTAAAATTTATTTTTTGCTGTTCTCACCCTTTTTTCTACATACAGCAAGAACCAGCATGACTAATGACTTTTCTTTTATTTCCAGCCTATCTATAGCCTGTACACACAAAACACTTTCATACATTCGGGTGCAGTATACACTGAAAACGAGATGCAATAATTCACTTCAAAGCTAATTCCTTCATACATCTCTCAAAGTTTGGCGCATTACACTCTAGGCCCATACAAAGTTTGGCGCATTGAGCTGTATGTAATGCGCCAAAAATTTTCATATTGTCTTATTCTACACTAAGATTTGAAATAAAAATTAAGTTTTGGGGCATTTTTGGGGGAAACCTTTTCACAAAAAGGTTATGCCCCCCTTGCTGAGGACAGCACAAGTAGGTCAGACTTTGCTTTTCCCGACCCACTGTGCCCCTCATTCTGAAAGGGAAGGCGTAGTTTTAGGATTTCCCCCTCAAAATTTTATTCTTGAGTAGGGTGCCCACCCAATCCCACCAAAGTTTTGCCCCCCCCCCCGGGGCGGGTTATTCTCTTGTTTTATTATTCAATTTTAATAGGTTTATCAGTTGAGGTGGGGGGGCTACCCTCCGGGGGGGTATGCGAGGGGAAAAGCCCCGTTAAAAACAATTGCAGGTGCTTTGGGTGGGGTCTAATTGTTGGGCCTTCTATAAAAAAGGGTTTTTATGGTCATTTGGTTATGTTAAAGAAGTTGGTCACGTAAACGCCGTGGGGGAGATCTTTGGGCCCCTTCCCCATTGGGGTAATAATATTGAATTATGTTTATTTCAAACTGGTATTCTTTGTATATTTTGCTATGGGGTTTTAAATATAGCCTAGGACCCTATGAAATATTTATGCACTTTTTTTTTCTTTTGATTTTAGATTAACCCGTTAAATCACTATTATTTGTATTTTTAAAGGTTTATTTTTTTTTCTTTTTATTGTTTTATTTTTGGGTTTTGGACAAAAAATTTTTTTGGGAAAAAACTTTAGCATATTTTGTTCCTTATATTTTTTTAATTTGTGTTTGAATTTTTTATAAAAAATTATTTTTTACATTTTTTCACTGTGTGGATAGGGATCTTGGTATTTAAAATTGTACCCCCCCATAGGGAAATTATTGATGTTTTTCCCCTTTTGGTTGTGTTAACCCCCCTTTTATCGTATTTTTTTTTTGGAAAATTTTTTGTATGGTGTTTAAAAAAAACTTTGAGTAAAAAAATTTATTTTTTTAAATTTGGTTTTCTCTGACTATTGTTGTTGATAACAATATTAATACAGATACAGCCCTTCCAAAATCCCTATGGTGTGCCCATAGGGCCTATTTTAGAGGTATTCTTATGAAAATCGCTTCTAGGGAAAGGCACAAAAAGGAGAGAAAACTGAATGAATTGCTAAACAAAATACAATTATTAGATTTGCAATTTAAGCAAAATCCTTCCACTAGTAAGAAAGAAGAGTTAGCTTAATAAGAAACCCAAATTTAAAAGAATAAAAATTTTAAACAATACGAGGCTAATTTTTTGGGAAATTTTTAAATTACAGGTGGATCCCCCTTGGCAAGTTATTTTTTTTTAAAGTACCCTTTTACTGACAAAAATAAAAATTTCATTTTTGTAAACTCTGGATATTTTTACCCCAGTTTAAAAAAACATTTTAAAACCCCCAGAAACTCGCTGTTTCATTCAAAAATTTAAAAGGGGGAATTCCCTTCCCCCCCCCCCCCCCCCCCCCCCGACAATTTTTTTTTTTTTTACTTTTTAAATCAAGGGGGCCCTGATCCAAAATTTTTTTCCTCTGTTTTTTTAAATTTCCCCGTTTGGGTAGATTTCTTTTATTGGGCCCCGTTTTTTATATGTTTGTGGGGAAGACATTTTTGTTGAATGCTTTAACAGCAGTAAGAGAGATACTTTAAGGCTTCTGTAATAGGATTTTTAAAAAAAGGACAGATTTTTTGGCCCCATGGGACTTGTATAGGAGCGTTTTCAGGAGGAGAGGGGGAGAGGGGGTGCGGGTGACCATTCCTCTTGTAAACTGGGGGAAATTTCTGTTTTATCTGTAAACAATGGTGTCTCCTTTCGTTTGACCTGTGTTACTGTTTAATTGAGCACATTGCTGAAAAGTCTCTAAACACAAACAGGAAGTGTCAGACCTTTTCTGGGCTTAGTTGGCCAAAGTGAAAATGAAGGATTTTAAAAATTTATTGAAAAAATACTAAAAGTGATATGGAAAATTAAAAAAAAAAAAATAACCCCAAAAAACCCAAAAAAATGTGTTTTTAAAAAAAAAAAATGTGGTTTAAACCCAAAAAGTTATTTTTGATGAAAAATTCTTTTTTTAAAAATTTTAAAAGACATTAAATGTCCCCCAAACCCTTTCCCAAACTAGTTTAATTTAATTTTCTTTGGTCTGACTATTATTTCTCCTATTTGTGGTTTAAAATTTTTCCCACCCTAGAGATGAGCAAATCGATTCTAACGAAGTGGAATTGGTTTTGAATTTCAGGAAAAATGCATTTCTGAACGAAGCCGAAATTTCATGGCAAAATTTGGGGGTTAAAAGAATCTGAAATTTTCCCCCAAAACCCAAAGGGCCCTAACATGGGACAAAGAAATATGGGGGGAAGAAAGGAACGCCCCCAATGACATGTGGGAGGGATGCCCGCCTTCAGCAGCCCGCCAGCTTCTGTGATGTTACAGCCCCCTTTTAATTTGGGGGGTTTTTTTGTTAAAATTTCTTTTCATGTGTCTCGTATGCACAAGTGTCTCTGGGAAACGCACTAGATTGCACTCTGTTTCAAAGACTTTGTTTTATGTAAAGAAAAATATCGGCATTCAGCGAATTTTAAACGCCAATTTTCGTGTTCTTTTTGGTTTTTGGATTTTGTTTAGAATTGAATTTTCAAATTTTTTTTGGGGCCGAAAGACGCAGCAGGGGCCCTGTTTAAAAATTTTTGGGTGCGAGCCGCTGAAAAACAACCCTCCAAACACGCAGCTGCATGACGGATATGTTGGATCAGTTTTTGGTTTTGGGGTTTTCGAATCCCAAAAAACGCCCCTGTGAACAAGCCCCTACACTCTTTTGCACAAATTCTAAAAAATGTCAGAGCAGTATTAAACAGCCCTTTCCCGTTTTTTAAAGTTGGAAAGGGAAGTGGGAAGTTGTTACAATTTAAAGGAAAAGGGGCCCTTATGTGGGGGAAAACAGGGGGGGATCAGCCCAGCGCATGAAAAAAATATATTTCCCATTAATAAAGCAGAACTGATCTTCCCGTGGCAAAAACATTCTCCAGGATGACCATTCTATTTTTAAAGATCTGAAGACTGTTTGGGTTTTTAAAGGGACACTTTTAAGGGGCAAAAGGGAGGAAAGGAGTGGGTTTTAAAATTTAAAGCAAAAATTTCGACCCCCTGCAAAAAAGGGCTAAAAAATTTTTTTGCTTGTTTTATTTTTCAAACTATTTTGGGGAAAATGTGATGGTCCAAAACGGCCTGATGGGTGCTAGTTTTGACGGCCGAAATTTCTTTACCCCCTTGGGCACGCCTCACAAAATTTCCAGATTTGTTGGGTTGCTTTACCTGTTGTAAATAAAAATTTTCTGCTTTTTTTGCATTTTTTTATTTTTAAGAATTTGGAAATTTTTTGAAAGGTTCATGTTTTTTTGTGTATTTAAAAAATCTTTTGAATTTTTAATTTAAATTTTTTAAAATCATGTTATGAAGGGAAAGGGGGCTATTTCTGAAGTCACCAAACAAATATACTTTTTAGCCTGAAAAAGGTACGCCTGATTTCTTCATCTATCTTTTTAAAAAATAGATCATTGGGGATAGAAGAAGAAATGTTTATTTAAAAAAATTGGTAAAAGAAAATCTAAAACTATTCCAAACAATTTAAAAAAATTTAGATTTTTATACAAATGATAAAATGATATCCAGTCACTTATTCTGATTATCAGTTGTGCACATATATCTTATGATATTGTAGTATTTACAGTATTAGCAAGCCAGATAACATTTGCATGCCATGTTTTCTCTCTATAGCTATGACCAAAATTCGGTGCACAAAAAACCCCGGAAAGTGGTATTTTAATTATAAGTGGTGGGGCAGAACCCCTAAGGCCCAAAGTCTATTTTATGGAAAAAAAAAGGGGGAAGGGGTGTTTTAAAACTTTTTTTCCAAAAACTCTGAAGAGTGATTACCCCTTTAAGTTTTATGGTTTTTGACAGAAAAAGCCAAATAAGATTCAACTAATAAGAAAAGACAAAACCAGCTCACCTCAACCACAGTTGTTCAGTAGTGTTCAGCAATGTTCAAATTCTATTCATAGCAACTCCGTGCTCGAATCCGCGCTCCATGGGACGCAAGGCAAATAGTAGGTAAGGCAAAAAGATGGATTGGCACCAAGGTTGTTGCTAAAATCCAAAATCTGTTTATTTGAAGAACAACAAAACGTGCATGGGGGACGACCAGAGGGGTGGCGAGCTGACGCGTTTCGGGCTACCTACTGCCCTTAGTCTTAGCTATAACTGAACGTTGGTAAAGCCCTCTTATAGTGCATTAAAAACACCAATCTAATTAAAATACAATTGTTAACATCTGTTGGCACGTACCTGGAAGTCGTACAGCGCGCCCCAGCAAGGTATGATAGCACATGTGACCGACTAGTACCACAGGAACCGGAAAGGTATGCGTTCCAAGTGGCGGAAGTGACCTCACTTCACAAGCGGGTACAGCGGAGACGCGTTGCTAGGAAATGACGTAGATAAGTAAAACAATACTGTCCGTACAACCTATTATGTCGTACTGCAAAACTACACCCACCAGTGGTAACACGATCCTACATTACAATAGATTCCATACACATCATACATAAAAGTCAATACCGGTGGGGGAACTGACGAGGGTGAAACGTAACTGTAATCTTCCAGCTGATTATAATGTTGAAAAAACTGTCATAAATAACAGATTAAAATCTAGAGGTTATCCGGACTGGACATTAAGGAGAGCGGAACGAATTGTGGATGATCGTTCTAGGGAAGAGTTGTTATCTGCCACAAATCTCCCAGCAGATCTCCCTAATAGAGGGAATAAAACTGAGAAACCGGTACTAGTACTAGATCATATTCATCAGTTTAATGCAATAAAAAAAGTAATATGGAAATATCTACCTATTTTGCAGGAGGATGCAATTTTAGATTCTATATTACAAGATGGCTGCCGTATAGTAGCCAGGAAACCCAAAACCATCAGTGATATTTTATCACCTCGATCAGTATCCCTCTCTAAAAATAAAAATGATAAACCTAATTGGTTGCGCTTTAAAGGTTTCTTTAAATGTGGTTTCCACCTGTGTAAGACCTGTAGTTATGCATTCCCTTGTCAAAATTTTTCCAACTCAGACCAAACGAGAACTTATAACATCAAAAGTTATACAAACTGTATACCATAATTTGCACCTTGTGCAATTTAATTTATGTTGGCAGTACAGTTCGTAAACTTAAAACACGTTTCTTAGAACACTTAAATTAAATTTCTAATGTGAATTGATTAAATAAGTCAAATGCAACTCAGCATTTTGTTGACTGTCATGGGTCTCAAACTAAGGGATTACAAGTCAGGGTTATAGAACGGGTACGCAGGCCAGCCCGAGGTGGTGACTGGGAATACCTTGTGAGAGATAGAGAGGCCTAGTGGATTTTAGTTCTCAACACCATTGTTCCTCGGGGTTTAAATTTACGCAGGGGAATAATGTTTCATCATTGATAGTAATATTGACATCTATAGCGGATATATTTATAGACATTTCCCTCCCACCAAAACAGCTATTAGTTAATATTCAATTGAACAATCATAAAAAAATAACAATAAAAAAAACACAATTGGGATATGAAATAGGAAATAACATTGAAGTGAAGTAAATTTAACAATGTAATAGTATTTGATTATACAATATGCTTTACTTTTCATATGTATGTTTATAATCTTTGACATCTAGCACAATGCAGAATAGCTTTCAATACGTTTAGTCTTTTTGTCGTTATAAACACCAAAAAACGTTCTGTTATGGCATGTTACCTGGAATGTCGTCTGGTCGAGTGTTATTTGTGGATTTTCCATTCCGCATTAATGTAGTTCTGCAGTACAACATAATAGGTTGTACGGACAGTATTTGTAACGGGGAAGTGGATCGGGGGCCCAAACCCGCAAGCGATGATAGCTAAGCCACGCCGGGGAAGGGGAATCTAAGTAGCCCCCGGTATTCACCAGAGCCGGCCGCAAAGCGGGATGGACTTGCTGCGGCGTGAGGCTACCAGGTCGTTACCCCTGACGTGACTTGCGATGGCGGCCGGGGTACAGCATGGTGCAGAATCTTTAATCCGGGGCTTTAGTCGGGGACGGGCGAAGGTCAGGGCAGGCGGCAGAGGTTCGTAGTCAGAGAGGGCAGACGGCAAACAGGCAAGGTCAGAAACGTGAGCAGGCGGACTGGTACACGGGAAATCAAGACTGAACTCGATACACTCAAAACGCTCCAATAACACACCAACAGACTGGCAGCGAGTGCTGGGGGCCCGTCTACCATATATAGGACCAGCGGCCGTCAATTAACAAATTTAAAAGGGCCCGGCCCCCGGTGACGGCTGGTCCGGATTTAAAGGGCCAGCGCGCCTTTAATTAGTTAATTGACGGCAGGATTATGCGCGCGGCGGGCTGTCAGAGCTGAGACAGGAGCGGGGACTTGGTAAGTACGGGGTTTCCCGGGCAGGGGGAAAAGGGGACCCGGCTGGCGGACAGCCGCAGCACCCGTGCCGGACCGTGCGCCCAGGGGGACGGCCGCGGCGAGCTGCGGCGCCGCACGCCGTGACAGTATTGTTTTACTTATCTACGTCATTTCCTAGCAACGCGTCTCCGCTGTACCTGGTTGTGAAGTGAGGTCACTTCCGCCACTTGGAACGCATACCTTTCCGGTTCCTGTGGTATTAGTCGGTCACGTGCTATCATACCTTGCTGGGGCGCGCTGTACGACTTCCAGGTACGTGCCAACAGATGTTAACAATTGTATTTTAATTACATTGTTGTTTTTAATTCAATTAAGAGGGTTTACCAACGTTCAGTTGTAGCTAAGACTAAGGGCAGTACGTAGCCCGAAAAGCGTAGCTCGCCACCCCTCTGGTGTCCCCATGCACGTTTTGTTCTTTTGTGGCATTTTTTATTTGTTGTTCTTCAAAAAACAGATTCTGGATTTTAGCAACAAATTTGGGTTTCCCAATCCATTTTTTTGGCCTTACTAAAAACCCAAACAAAATACCTTATCGACCTTAAACCCAATCTATAGGAAAACAACCAATCACTGAAAACTGTCATAAAATACAATATAATTTTGTTTATTCAAATAAAAAGAAAAATTCCTAAGAACTCCCCAAACCTCTTCCTCCAAAAGCCCAACAACAGGGAAAAAAACAGCCCCTTTGGGGGCTTTAATCCCAAAGCATATCAAAAGAAGGGCCATGTAAGAATATTGCGGGGGGTCTTGTTCCCCTTTTGGGAAAGTAAACCCCCCCCAAAGTGCATTTCTCCCTCCCTGCTGCGGGCCCAATGGCCAATTTTCCGGGCAGCATTGTCACCCCCTTAAATGTTTTCCCGGTTTTAACGGCCCCCAAAATTCTGCCCCTAGAAACGGGTACTTTGGTTTAAACAAAAATTCTTTGTCATAGTAGGCTGTCCATTACCCCCAAAACCCGGGACTCTTTGCTTCTTCAAAAGTATTTTTTAACCCCTGCTTTTTTTAACCCTCCTTTTGTTTTGTTTCCCTTATTTAACCCCCTCCCCGGTGGGTTTGTAAAGGAAACTAAAAAGTATTTTTTATCCCTTTTCTTTTAGAAAAATGAGAGGGATGTAAAAGTGGGGCAGGGTGGAATGCAATGAGCACCTGCCCCCTGTAGATACAGAATACTCTTGCGGGGAAGGCTTTCCTATGTTGATAATCACTAAAAGTATGTTCACAAAGCGTATTTGTGTGTCGTACTTCGGGTTTTAATTTGGCTGAAATTTGTCCCGGGGGAAAGTATCCCGCAAAAAAAGGGTGAAGTCATGGGCCCCTCATTGACTGCAATGAAAATCCGATTTTTTTCCCCCTGGCGCACAGTCAAAACGGGGGAAAAAGGAGCCTGGCCAGAGCACTTGAAATACACGCGGGCCAGCGAAATTCTGCTTACCCTGCTGGGAAATAGCGGTGCGTACATTTTTGGGGGCCCAAAACCCCTACAAAAAAAACAATATTTAAACCAAAAACTCTCTCTGATCGTAGGGAGACCCCCCTGAAAAGGGAATTCCAAAGGGTCCCCCCTTAAGACCCTTGGAAAATCTCCTCCCTTTTGGTGGGTTTTTAAAACCCAATCTGGAAAAACAACTGGCAGGGATTTTTTTAAAACTGCCGGGGCCAGGTTTTGGTTTTTTATTTGCCCCCTGCCAAATAAAAAATCGGGAAACTTTTTGAATAACACTCTGGGGCTCCCTATTAGGGTAGGGTTCACAGCCTTTTTTGGGATGCTGATTTTTCCCCCGGCCCAAAACCCCTCCCCTGAGACGCCTTTTTCAAAAGGGGGTTTTTTGGGGCGGGGGCCCTTCCCCCCGGTTTACAATTCATACCCAAAGGGCAAAAACAGTGCCGAAAAAGCTCCCAAAATATAGGGAAACCAAAGTACGGGAATATTGGTTTGAAAAAAGGGGAAAACCCCAGTCCCCAAACTTTGCCCACAAGTTGAAAAGGGTTTTTATATGCGGGGCTTTTTAACTTTTTACTTCTGAGCATTTTTTTTTTACTGGGCAGGGTGGGTTTGCCCCTTTAAATAGGGTGGTCCAGGGAAAAGCATAATGAGACGCGGCCCGGGACATCATTTGGTTTCTTGGGGCCCAAACATTGTATTTTCGGCTTTGAAAAAAAGCTAAATTAAATGTGGGGTTCCCTAGCCTCCGCATGCCCCGTCCCGGGTTTTAAGCTAAATTTACACCACTTCCTTTTATAAAATTTCTCCTTTTAAATTATTCCCACAGATGGGGAAAAGGGGTGTGGTTTTTGTACAAAGAGGGGTGTTCTAAAAAAAGGGGGGTGGGGCCCCTTTCCCAAACCCATAAAAGGCGGCAAGCTGAAAACCCCCAAAATCCCCCTTTGGAAGGCCCCCTTTAAGGGCAAATTTGGGTTATAGTAGGGGAAACAAAACCCCTTAACGGGGCCCCCCTCCAGAAAACCCCTTTGACTGAGGTGTTTTGGTCTCTAAAGAGAAAAAAAAATAAAAAAATTTTTAATGAAAAAAGACGGTTTTTGAATGCAATAATGAAAAAAAGGGTGGGGTGGGCCTGGGGTTTATTGGTTTTAAAATTTGTCAGAGAGAACTAAAACCTGGCTGTGGGTTAAAGGTTAAACTTTTCTTTCCCCCTTCCTGTAAAGCCCATTTTTTGGAAAAGGTTTTTAAAAATCTCGGCCTTTTAGGAAATAAGAAAATTTTTTAAATTAAACTTCCTTTGGTTCAGGGTTTGTTTTTCGGTCCAATTTTTGTTTTTTTTTAAAAGACAAGTAAGAAAAGGGTTTTTAAAACCTAAATTTTAGAGGGAAAAATTCTAAAAGGTTAAAAAATAAAAAATTTTCCAATTTAAAAACCCAAAAAAACTCAGTGTGGCAATAATTTTTCCCATAAAATTTTTTCAGACAATATGTTTTATTTTGGATCAAATTTTTTTTTTTTCAGAATTTAAACCCCCTTTAAAAAATTTTTTTCCCTTTCCCAAAATTTTCCCAATTAATATTTTTAAAAAGAAAATTTTTATAATGAGTTATGTTTACCCCCCTTTTAAAAAGTCACCTTTCAAAAACCCCCCTTAAAAAAAAAACGTTTTTGGCTCCCCTTTATTGTTTTTCCGAAAAAAGAAAGGGGGAATAAAATTTCCCCAAAATTTAAATTTTTCGGGATTTTCTTTTTGCTTTTTGAGTGTTTCCGCAAATAACAAGGGCTCCTTTTTTTCCCCGGGGTTTTGTTTTTTTAAAAATTTCCCCCAAGTCCCCTATGCAAATTTTTGGGGTTAAAAGAGAGAAAAATTTTAAGAGCCCAAAGGCTTAAAAACTTTTTCCCTTAAATTTTTAAAAAGGGTTTTTGGCTAGAAATAAGGTTCCAAAAAAAATCAAATACCCAAAAAAACCCCCTATTTTAAAATCCCCCTTAGGTGCCAATGAGGAATAAACCAGTAACAGGGGAAAATATTTTTTTATTTTCCTGAAAAACAAAAAAAATAATAAAAAAATTTTTTTTAACCAATTTTAATTTTAAAATTTTTTAATTTTTAAAAGGGAAATCATTGGGGGAAAAAACCCCTTTTTAAACCTTTTTCCTTTCGGCAATTTCCTTTTATCACTGGGGGCCAGGCAAAAAAGGGAACCCTTTTTTTCCCTTTGGCCACAAATTTTCCCACTTTTCCCCCTCCAAAATTGCCGTATGAGTACGGCAAATGTCGGTAAGGGGTTAAAGTTCCTAGCCAAAGTCAGTTGAATGTTAGATCTCGCTTTTGAGGGAATCAGATATTTATAATAAACTTCCATGGGTCTAGCAGGATGTTACAGGGTTTGTGTCATTATGCTATTTTTAAAGCCACAGCCAGCTTCAGACTAAGCGGGTGTTCACATGGAGTATTTAGAGGGAACGTAACTGTGCAGAAGTACACCCCGCAAATACAGTAAAATCATTTACAAGCCCAGAACTCATTGTGTGCTGTATAAAATAATCATCATCGTTCAGACAATGATGATTTTATGATCGTATTTCTCGGCATGTAATGTACACCCATAAAAATAAGTGACCTGTCACTATTTTCAGGCACTTATTTCTTTAAAAATAGAAAATATATAATGCAGAAAGCTACCCCGCATTGAAAGTACACGCTTTCATCAACACTAAATGAAGGCGTATTGTGGCACATACTTGTGTGTGCTGAAATATGCCGTATGAACATACCCAAACACTTCATTTTCAGACTGTGGGTGCTTGTATAGCAGTGATTCGCATACAAGCTCTTCTATTCCAGGCTGATTCTATTACAGTGACATGACTGCAGGAGATTTGTAAATAGCAGTTTGCAAGGTTACAGAGCTCTAAGGCTTCAAACCTGTTATTACCTTAATTAAAAAAGGTTTATGTGCTAGAGATAAGACTCAGCAGGGAGTGACTCACCATGGCTGGACTGACTATATGATGGCAGCTTAGAGCAATGAGAGAATAGCAGTAACCAGAGAAGATACAATCTTCTTCATCTCCTGAACATAACAAAATCATCATAGCAATGTATTTGGTAACCATTTCAAGTTATCTTTCCCTACATGTTTAAAGATAATCACTGTGGTGAGAAAACCCCTTTAAACACTGTTTTGCTCGGTCTGCCAAATGTCCTCTCTCACCCTATCACTGCTGCCAGCATAAGCATCTCACACTGCACAGCACAAATTCCCAGCTGTTTGCTCCATCGCAACACTGTCAAGGCTAGGCGGGGTGCTAAGAGGAGGTTCATAGCTGCACTATGCCTTATTGGGTGCAATTCAGTCTACTTAAGCTGGAGATCAGGTGTGGTACATATATACACCCTTTTTATGCGCATTATGGGCAACATGTATGAACAGGGCTGCACCAGAAGTCTGGCGTCTTTTCAGCCCAAGAACTAGCCCCATTTGTAACAGGTGCACTCCAATATCGGGCACATTAAAGAGCGCCCGCGGCACTTTGTAATGCGCCTGAGATTGGGGGGCGTGCTGGAGGCATGTCGCACTATAACTGTACGAAGCTACACATTTATAGCTTTAGTACGGCAAATCCAGGTGCTGGAACAGGTAGAGCACTTAAAAATTGGTTTACCCGAGCCAGAAGTGTCACTTTGTAGCTAGAAAGCACTAAATCTATGACCCACAGTAGAACAAGTTCATAGATTCAGGCATTCTACACTACTATTGTACGCAATAAAATTGTTATCTGAGCGCCAAAAATCAAACATGTTGCCCTATGTTTTGAGTTTTTCAACAAATATAGAATAGTCCATAACTATATCTCAGGGGCTAATCACACAGCAATTTACACTTTGTTTATGTTATACGTCTACGTTCCATGATAAAAGGTACCCCCACAGATACCATGACACAGCTGACACATTTAAAATAAGAAGTGAACCAATGTATTCAATGTACAGAGAGTATTCACAGAACCATGTTGATCCTGGCCTCCTCTCAACATGGTATATCATTCAATTTAAATAGCTGACATGTTTCAAACATGAT
Organism: Phyllomedusa bahiana; assembly: GCA_025379985.1. Taxonomy (NCBI): domain Eukaryota; kingdom Metazoa; phylum Chordata; class Amphibia; order Anura; family Hylidae; genus Phyllomedusa; species Phyllomedusa bahiana. The sequence goes on along the minus strand of JAODAL010035333.1, from coordinate 22,757 downwards.
TTCCTAGTATTAAAAGTACAATAAAGTACAAAGCTACTTAACCCCTTATTGCACTATGGTGTACTGTCACTCCGTGAGCTGACTCCATACACGGTGGATCCCGACTATTAGATACAGCTGACACCTGCCTGTAACAGCATAGATCAGAGCCGGATCCATTCTCTGCTGTTTAACCACTTAGACACTGCGGCAAGCGTGGCCACGGCATCTAAATGTATGACGATACATTTAGATGCTGAGCAGTTGCTATAGGAGCCAGAAGCTTAATGATGGTTGCCATCTTCTGGCTCCTATGAGGCAGGAAGTCATAGGTGCGCCATCTTTGTACACCCTTCTGCATTATATACATAATGCAGAACAGTGTACAAGTGATTGCTCCCCAGAGTGGTCAAGTACACTAGCAGGACTAAATGTACTAAAAAGTTTTAAAAATCTAAAAAATAAAAAAAAAGTCCAATTGATTAAAATATAACATCATTTATCCCATGCAGTAAACACCGTACAATAAAAAAAAATTCTCAACACCAAAATTGCGATTTTTTTTTTTTTTTTGGGTGGGGGTCAATTTGTGTCGCAAAAAATTTGTAATAAAAAGTGATCAAAATGGTACCCATAAAAAGTACACTTCATCCCACAAAAAATGCACCCTCACTCAGGTCCATAGATGAAAGAACAAAAAATGTTATTGGATGCAGAATAATGTTTCACAAATTTAAAAAATAGAGAAGGACTTTAATGATTTAAAAGTACTAAAACATAACAGAAAATCTACATATTTGATACCACTGGAATTGTACCAACCCACAGAATTAAGATAACTCATCATTTGTAGTGATTAAAAAAAACCTCTTGCAACAATGGAGCAAGTATTTTTCACATTCCATCCCACTTAGAATTTTTTTTGGGGGGTCTCCCAGTTCATTATATGGTACAGTCAAAGGAAACCTTACAAAATACATTTTGTTGTGCAAAATACAAGTCCTCAGATGTATATATAGGTGGAAGGCGGGAAGGAAAAAATGAACATGACGGAAAAAAAAAACCTCACCTGGTCTTTAAAGGGGTTGTACGAGAGACCAAACATGTAATGGAGGAATCGTAAATATAAGCAGTAACGATCTGTCACAATCCTGTGTGAACTACTTACAAACCATGTTATATCCCATATTATTGCTTTGTTGGATCTTTCTCCTCACTGGGCTAGTGGGCAGAGCTACAGTTGCTAGATGCGCTGTATGAGAACTACATGTTCCACAACAGCTGCTTCCTCCCAGCTGAGCTATAGATTCTATATACACATCAAATTTATTGATATATAGTCTAAGTGTTCACTTGCTCTAGGATGCCATCTTGGACCAGTCTGGGGGACACTTTAGCTTTGGGATTGCCATCTTTCATAAGACAGTCACTGGCATACCAATACACAGGTCACTCCAACACAATTTTTCTTCAAACTGACCTCAGTCAGCTTTATTCTCCAAGAACTTGACACACAGGTCAGTGTACAATAAACATAACATAAACCCTAGGCTGTCTGGCCACTAACTCAACATTCAGAGAATCCCTCTCTATCAGTGATGTGGGTCTACTACCCAACCACCCAAAACATGTACTCACATAGTACAGTACAATCCTTGGTATTGTTTTTACTCAAGCCTTGGGGAGGAACCCACGAAGCTCTCCTGGAAAAGAGACTGCAAGTGTTCAACAAGGACCATGAACCACACTCTCCCTGGTATCCTGAAGTTACAGGCTTTTTAACAGGCCTGTAAGACCTGTCCTGGAATTTTGAGTTGGATGAGCAGCTGAGCAGCTCTCCTAATTATCACCTGTGTCATTAACTCATGGTTACCATTGTCAAACTGCTGGCTTACCTTACTGATAAACATCAACTTGGCTTGGTAACCCATACCTTGCAGGTCAGCACAGTGGCAGTGGAATGCAATCTTCTGAGGTCGCTCTGCTACAATAAAAAAATAAATAAATATATAAAAATATATAAAATATATAATATATATATTATATATATAATATATATATATATATATATATATATATATATATGATAGATGTCTGTCCCTTTAAGGGATTAACTTCAACCACATTAGTGAAATGCAAAAAACAAAACTTGCACTATGCTCATCCTCAGCTAGGCAAGATTCTTTTAATGTTACGGAGGAAGCAAAGTCCATATAGATTGTTATTCCATGTGAGCAAATAGAGCCATCAGCATACTTGTGCTACCAAGTAACATTTCGAAGGTACATGCTTGATATGTTCCAATCATGTTTCGAACATATTGTGGACATATCCGCCATTTAAATAATTGACGAGACCAGGGGCGTAACTAGAGAAGCCAGGGCCCCAAAGCAAACGTTTGGATGGGGCCCCCGAACTCCCCCCTCCTCCTCGCCATAGGGCAAATACCTCACCATACATATCACCATCATACTGCTACCAAACAAATCCCACTATACCAAGACCAACATTACCAATAATGCTATTACTTGGAACCTGGTTATACCACCAGAACATGACCACAAAGTGACTGAATAATACCCCTACACTATTAGGCCATGTTCACACGGCTTAAAACTGGAGGTATTTCAGTCCGTAATTACGCGCCGGAGTGCGCAAATTACGTGCTGAAAACGTCCCAGTCATTACGGTAATCCACAGTTCTCAGAGAACTATTGATTACGTCTCCTCACCCTGCTCGGCGAATCCGCCGGGCGGGGAGATAATTGACATGTGAATTACCAGCGGCGTATACGCGCTGCTGGGTTTAAAACAAGTCTAAGGGCCGGCGAGGTGCCGGCCCCCCGCCCCGCCCTTGCCACCGGCGTAATTGCGGGGCGTAAATTACGCCCTGCAAACACCGGTGAAACCTAGCCTTACGATCTACACAAAGACCAATAGTACCGCCATATAGTGACCATATAGTGGTAGACAGGGCCTCCATCAGAAATTTTGGGGCCCCATACAGCTGGAGCGTCGTCCCCCCCGGCCGACCCAACCTCCTGCTCCTCCCCCTCCCCATCCCTGGCCGTCCCGACAGAGCCCCACCCACCCCCCGTCACACAACCATTGCCACCCCAGAAAAATAACAAGAAAAAAAAATGCAATTGTGCCATTGTTTTTGGATTTAGTTCTCGCTGGGTTATACTAGGTCCAGTAAATACCTCCACATGTCACCACTATAATGTTACTGGCAAAGTCAGTATACCCAGAGCAATATTGCCAAGCAACAATATATAAATTCTAAATAATACCGCTACCTATTGCTACCATATACTGACTAGCACCACAATAATGTTATTGACTAAACCAGTATACCAAGACCTATATCACAAAACAACAACAATATACAAGCACCTAATAATATCGGCACATCATCACCACATATCTCCAACATAACAATACTGAATAATACCGCCATACTGTTAATAAACCATCACACCAAAACCAACATTTTCTCCATACAGTGACCCTATAGTGGTAGATACCAGGTACACAGGTGCTTTGCAAATAGTTTACTTACATTTAGGGCCTCACAGGTGACATCTTGTCTGAGGAGTCGTTCACTTTCCCTTTTCTTCTCTATTCGGTCCAGACCTCCATGATGACTTCCTCCGTCCACCACTCGTCCCTGTAGAATTTACAACACAAACACCTGAGACTCCTCACTTTTTTTTATCATTTTCCCAACTGAGTGCCCCCTCCCCCCATGTACAAACTCCCCATTTATAATGGCCCAAATGGTAATAATTACCCCCTGGTAATTATGGGGCTCCCCCAGTCGGTATGTAGGTACAACGGGGCCCCCGGGCGGTAGCTAGGCATCCACCGGGCAGTAGCTAGGTAGCTTGGGGAGACGTAGGTAGCTTCGGGCCCCCGGGCAGTAGCTTAGGGTTCCCATGTAGGTACAATGGGGGCCCCCTGTAGCTTAGGCCACCCCTGTAGGTAGAATAGGGCCCTCTGTAGATTAGGGCCCCCTTGTAGGCAGAATAGTTCCCCCCTCCGTAGATTAGGGCCCCCTTGTAGGCAGAATAGTCCCCCCTGTAGATTAGGGCCCCCTTGTAGGTAGTTTAGTCCCCCCCCTGTAGATTAAGGCCCCCTGTAGGCAGAATAGTCCCCTGTGATTAAGCCCCCTGTAGGCTGGTTCCCACCCTCAGTCATTAGGGCCCCTGTAGGATAAGTTTAGCCTCCAGCTCTCCTGCTCGCAGTTTTCTTAATTGGTATGCGCGTCGCAAGGACGTGCATTTAATTAAGTGGCCTCTGTGAAGCAAGGGGGCAGAGCCTGCCGACTGCGGCGGCCCCCCCCCCTGGCATCACAAACCGGCCGGCCCCGGTAGAGCAGTACAGGCTGTACTGCCCTATCGTTGGTCCTGCGCCGGGCCCCTCAGTTCCCCGCCCGCCGCAGTGAACTGTTTAGTTCACTGCCGGTGGGCCCAAGAGCGGCATTACTGGGGGAGCAGACACGGTAGCAGCTGCGCCAGGCCCCCTAAGACCACAGGGGGCAGCTGCTACGTCTGCTACCCCGGTAGTTATGCCCTCGATTGACCCACAAGAGATCCAATAGAACAAACTTAGTCCTATGTGGACTACACTAGCTCTATTTCCTGGCAGTACATGTGGTGTCTAAAGGATTCACAAGCATAGTCTACAATGCTTTTGAGTCCCACAGGGAGCGTGTATACTGCATATACTATTTTTCACGGTACCTTGACAGATACAACAGACATGGTGTAAAATCCTTTGTGAACAGCCCCTAATAGACCTTTAGAAGTATATACTGTAGTCATTATGTTATGAGAGAGACATACATAATCATCCATACATAATTATCCATTTCTGTCATAGTTTTAAAGGGAATGTGTCATCAAAAAATGACTTATTGTTTAAAGGGAACCTGTCACATAGGTTGTGCCACCCTTGCTGAAGGCAGTGGCATACTCGGAACCCTGGGGTGGCCCTTTAAGATGGTTGTTGTCCACGGGTAACGATGTAGTGGCACGAGGGTAATATGGTGGCTAACTTCCCAGGGACCTGAGGTACCCAAAAATTCTTTGTTGTCCCTAGTCATGACACCAATCACGTAGACGACCAATGCAGGGTTCGGATACAACGGTAGTTGCATTTATTTGCAGCAATAACTAGTTGAGCCTTGTCTTGGATGCACCCAGGAATACAATAACTGTGATGCAGTACCCATGACTTGGACTTGGTATGATTTGTAATAGCGGCAGCTTTGACAAGGATACAACAGCTCTGAGTATTTGTTAGACTTGGTAACTTGAAATGCTGGGCAGTAGTATTACTTTAGAAAGATAACTGATTACAGACTTATTCCTGAAGAAGTGGATTCGTACACAAGGGCACAGGTTTGGGAGAAATAGACCTGGTTTGAAGGACCTTGATTCTTGAATTACTCGGATTTGAGACAGACTGAAAGCTACTTCGCTGCGTTGACGCATGGAGAAGGCGTGGATCTCTGACTTGAAAGCCAGAGAAGACTTTGACCGCTGGTGGGAGACCCTCTATTCCCAGACGGGTCGGACAGAAGGTTTTCTGACTGGACATGCAACCCCTGAGAAGCACTGGTGATCCTGTGTGAGTCCCGTAGGTGGTAGGGAGAATTAAGGACAGGTTTGAGGTAGACTAGGGGCCTAGCAGAATGGCTGAGGTGGCAAGGAGCAACACACACCTTGACGTGCCGGAGACCTCGCACACCTCCGCTGGAGGAGCAGAGACTAATAACCTAACTGCCTAAACTGGCTAACTGCCTCCACTGCCTAACTGCCTCTGGCCGCCGTTTGGTGTTGGCATGGTAGCAGAGGGGTCACATGTCAGAGAGCTATTGCATCATTTTGAAACGACAGGATATGCAGCCAATCAGCAGTATATATTTTATACATAGGCAATGTTATAACAAGGAACCAAACAGCAGAGGCGACCTAGAGTAATACTTTAGCTGCAATATTATGATTTCTTTTCGCTCACTGAAACATTGTGGACAGAATACAGCAAAAATTATGGACAAAGAATCTTCAGGTGCTGGGTCACTACGCAATCTGTCCCCTCTGAGAAAGAAGCGTCCTCGGCGACTGTCTAAACAACATGGGACTTAGTGTTATAATAGGACATAAAAACACAACACTGGGTTAAAAAACAATATAGTGCATAATAACCATGTTAAGACACTTGATAACTTGGGTAGTGCCTGGTAGCTAGAGAGGTTCTCTAGGGCAATTAGAACCATCGTCCTATCACACATGCTCTGTGGAGGCACTAGGAAAATTAAAGGCAATGTACTCTCAGTCCATAGGCTGGGTATAGTGGACTAAGGTGCTTGGTCTGAGACCAGGTGGGAGGCTTAATCGTTACTTGGAATAGTTATCTAACTAACTAATACTAAGGCAATACAAAATTACAACAATAAATATAGTTTATGGACAAACATATGTACAAGCAAGGTAATATATTTTATATGCTACAGTCAGCCATTACCTTCTGATAGCGTACGGTGGCTGTTCCTTTGGTTGAGTGCTCAGATCTTCTAGGGTGTGATGCTCTCTTCACCAGCTGCTTGAACTGAAACTGAATGGGGACTTTCCAATGGGAGGGCGGCAGGTAAGTGAGAGCAGCATTAGAGGGTCTTGCAACTGCAACTGGCACAGCATATGAACTACTTGGTAGCCTGCTGGTATGAGAACGGTTGTAACTCTCCAAGGTGTCCTCAAAGGAGGGTTCCTTGGCGGGAGACCACTGGTTACTGGCTGGTATACTGAACATTTGGGTGGAGACAGGTGCTATGAAAGCTGGGGTATCTTCTCTGTACATAACTTTACCTGTTACGGTGTACAGTCTGAGGTGCCATACCAGGCTTCTTGACTTCATACACATCAGATTCAGTGTATGGTATGAAAGTCACTGTGTACGGTCAGGTTCCCATAGACAGCAACTTGTCTGAGCGGGTGATTTTTCGGAGCCAAACCTTGTCTCCCACTTCTAGTGGAGTGGCATTCGCTCTTTGGTTGTATGGAGGTCTTCTTGTCTTATGCGAGCTTCTCCAACCTTTCTGTCAACAATTTCTTGTACCAATCTGTATTAGGCTGAGGGTTTATGGAAGTCGGGAACTTGTACCCCTAAAGCACGGTCTAGTGGGGAGTTGACCTTGACGTCCGACATCAAGTAGAATGGTGAATAGCCAGGTGTGGAACAGTGAGTCGGTGTTATTGTGATTCTCAACCATCTCGTCTAGCAACTGTGGCCATTCTATCTTCTTAGAGATTGAGCTGTTCTCAACATTGTTGATATACAATTGGTTGATTTTCTCGCATAGGCCGTTCCCTTGAGGGTGGTTATGCTGTAGTGCGAAAGCTTTTACAACACACCCATTTCATGGTAGGAACAAAGTTCTTGAGAGCTGGGATTCAATGTGGATCCCGGTATGTTTATATGGACTCTGGGCGCCATAGTGCTTCCACGTACTCACTGTAGCAGATGGATGGCTGTAGTGACGAGCAGTAAAGTCTCTGACAGGACAATAATACCCCTTGGAGTTAAGTGGTCGACCATGTTAGGGGTATGTTATCAGAGCTCTTGTTGGAGCCAATTTTCACATTGGTTAGAGGCAACAGTTGGTTTGGCCTTCGAGAAGTAATGGGTGTAAAAGGTGCTCTTGCTTCCTTTCTCCGGGCTGTTGCGTTATGTTGCAGGCGGCGGGCACTCAATCACCAGTTCTCACTGTCGGTTCTCATGCTCGATCCATAGAACTCTGGCGGATGGTTGCTTCGGTCTTGTAGACACCGAAAAGGCCGGACTGGTCATGATAGGCGTCGAGTACTATCTTAGCATCACGTCGTGGGATAATGATTCTTGGTGGCATCTCTCGCCTGAAACTGATCCAGTGAGTTTTCAGATGAGGCCTTTTGATTAAGAAAGAGTCTTTTCTTTGTCTCCAGAGACGTGTAGTTCACGTCAGGTATGGTTTCCTGATCCTCAGCGGGGTTTCTACCCAATAGAGAGGTAGTCGTAGATAGATTTCCCAAGAACTCTGGGATATCTTGGATAGTTTGCCATCGGGATAAGTTTGATAGGGATCTGATTGAATTGAGGCTTCTATCAGGTTTCGGCGCAGGTCGTTGATATTGTTATGCGTAGTGAATCTATGAAAAATGGGAGGCATCTTCACGCTTCCCAGTCATCTTCCTCTGGTGGCTCTCTCCCGTTAGGTAGGCGGGATAACGGTCAGCGTTCACGCTTGGTCTTGCAACTTCGGTTTTTGATCTTGAAGTTAAAGTGGCAGTCTGGATGCCCAAACGTTGCTCTAAGGCACAAGCCGTGCTGGTATTGAGGTGTGCTAGCGGTTGTTGTCAGTGTAATACGGTGAACGGTGTTGTAGCCGTGTGAAGTAATCTCTAAACTTCTCGGTGACGGGCCACACGAGTAGCTGAGTAGTTCTTGCTTGAACAGCTATCAGTTGTTGGTCATTCTTTTCCGCTCACTCAGGCTTCGCGGCATAGGCAATAACCTTTCTCGGTTGTCATGACTTGCTGACAGGACTGCTCAGGCCTAAGAAACTGCATCCGTGTATAGAAGAAATGGATGGTTTAATCAGGGGCGTAGGGCCAAGATTGGAGGCGATGGTCTGCAGGTTTTAGGGTTTGGAACGCTGTTTCTGCGGTTCAGACCACTCACAAAAAGTCTTCGGTCTTAGTGCTCTCGGGGACAACACGAATAAGTAGTTCGTGTAAGTGGTTCCGCTACTTGTGCAATGTTCTTTAAGTGTGGTATGAATCGGCTGGTAATAGCCGGCAAATCCAAGGGAAACTTCTTACTTCTTAATGTTTTAGGAGTAGTCCCATTTTCACAGCAGATACTTTCTCGGGGTCAGGCTGTATTCCTTCAGCACTCACGACATGTTCAAGTAGTTTACTCGTGGCTGAGTAGGTGGCACTTAGTGGTTTGATCTGAGGCCATGGTCTATCAGGACCTGGAACACTTCAGCCAAATGTTGTGTGGTCTTCGTAGGTACGGGAATAGACAATCACAATTGTCCAGATAGGCAGGACACTTTGGAATTAACATGACCGAGGCATCGTTCCATCAAGCGCTGGAAGCTAACAGGGGCGTTACACAACCGAATGGCATGTTGTGACTCGTATTAGAGTCATCGTGTTGTAAATGGCTGTCTTCTCTCTGTCCTCAGGGGCAATTGGTACTTGCCAGTATTCCACTTGTGAGGGTCTAGTGTCCGAGAAGTAGGCAGCCGGTGCCCAGAGCAGCGATAGATTCCTCAGCTACGTGGAAGGGTAGGATCTTTGTGTGTGATCCGTTTAAATTTCCTGTAAATCAACGCAAATGCGTATTGTTCCATCCTCTTTTTCCAAAGGCTATAGGGGCGGGGGCCATGGACTTTTGGCTTTTCTTGTGACACCTTGGTGTCTTATTTCCTTAAATGAGTTTCTTCATGCTGATAGTGGCAGGAAGGAATAGGGCGGGTTCTGTTTTCCTGGATGGGCGGATTATCGCCATTGTTTATCTTGTTGCTAATGAGGTTGGTTTTGCCAACATCAAAGAGAATGTTTATGAAAATGCTTATGGTGTCTTTAGCTAATTTGCGAACTCATTGACTGCTCGACTCATGGGGGTATTAGAAATCTTTCCAATGACTGGAGTTCATCCACAGGAGAGTATGAGTGTTGTCGAGAGTCTTTTACAGGAAGCTCTAATAGGACTTTGGGTAGTGATAGTCTCTTCACTCAAGACATCCTTCGGATCGAGCTGGATAGAGATCGCGAACAGGTGGAACCTGTGAAGCTCGGATGGGGGATGTCACTGAGGTTTACAAGGGTACCGGGATCTGACATTCGAGGACGGTTACGAATGCTTCCTAGCTGTTTTGACAAGAGGTCGGCCATCAATTTCAAATGGTGTCAAGCATGTGCTTTGTAGGTCGGCATTTGTCTAGTCTGGACGAACTCGGCACCATATAAGGGTTTCACTGTTGGCTGGTAAAACAATTGAACGAGCGTCTCTAGTGCGGACACGGAACAACATCTCTCCCGTCATTAACAAATCTTGGCTTGAGTACGAGCGCTTTTGATAGTCTTCTGTACTGTTTGCCTTAGTGGGAGGAAGCATGGCAAGGAAAGCATGTAAAGATGTAAACTTCAGTAAATACATGAGATGATATTAACCTAAAACACTACAGTAGTGCTATCTCCCTGAACCTCTGTGAACTATCACCACTGTTATGCAATGTTACGGTCCACAATGCGTACAGTAGGCTCCAGTTTGCCTAGTTGTTCGATGGGTTGGCCATTACCCGCAACACATTTTCAATTTGGAGTTCCCAGCCGGGACATAACACCATCAGGACCCCAATGTTTCTCAAAAAGTGTCGGGGCACGGTAGTACTTGAGGAGCCTGTATCCACAAGGCTTCAGGAGTAACTTGTCTATCCAGGTGGTTCATGCGGACATGGTGAGGAGGAACCTTGAGACCATTTGCGGTTCCTCTGGGCCTGTGGTTCTACCTCCCGTGTGACGGCCCTTGGACTCAGGGGTAGCCCGGTTTTTTAACTGGAAGCATCGAAAGCGGTGGTGTCCATGACGTCTACAGATAGCTACAGCTAAGGTCTTTTCTCGTGAAGCAAATCTTTGAGGCCGGGGGCTATCAGGGTTTGACGGTCATGAAAATGCTTGGAGTTTACAGTTCTGCTTACAGTTGACTATGTGAGGATGGCGTTAGAGTGCCCTTTTAAACTCTTTTAGAACTGGCAGAGTGAGTCAACAACTTGGGCAAGGGTATCAGGTGTGACAGTAGTTGGTTAGCTGGTATGTCGTTGTGGGTCTGTGCTGCTTGGACAGCTTGTACGGGAGAGGCGGTAGAGGTGATACTTCGGATTACACCAGCCAGGTCTGGGGAATATGAGAAGGATTGTAGCTTGGTACAAGAAGAGTAGTCCCGATTACTCGACAATGTAGAGCTTTGAAATCTAGAAATGGCATTACGGATTCTGTGCGGGATAACATGCATAAGTTGACCTTTGTGCCATTCTAGAGTCCACGCCTTTCAATGAAGCGATCAGTTAATTATTGTCTCAGCAAGTGAGGATCAATAGTGTCAACCGTGTAGGGCCTGTAGGCGGATTTAAGTGCTAAAGTTGATTCCCTGAGACTCTCACCTGCTTTCTGTCGTTCTGTTGTAGAACTTAAGGCGTTTTTCGGTTGGTGACTGTACTCAAATTCTTTTCTCAGGCGATCAAGGATTTGTTTGACAGTGGTTTTTCAAGTAGATGGCCATGCACGAACTTCCTCTACAGCGGGACCCTTCGAGTTGGCCAGAGTAGCTGTACCTCTGAACAGGGGAAAGCGAGACAAGTGTCGAGCATGGTGTAATCATCTCTCTGGAAGTCCAGCTAGTGTGAGTGTGGTTCTCCCCTAAGCTTGGGAGACTAGAAGTTCCAATAAAGAATGGTTACTCGTATAGCAACTTGTAGGTGCAGGAACAGTGTCAATAGCAACAGTTGGTGGTGACAGAACATTAGCAGATGATAGTAGAAGGTGTACTAGACCGCAGAGTCATGGGTACTGCTGTAGAATTGTGAATGAATTGGATTTACTGTCTCCCAAAGAAGAGAGAAAAATAAATAATAATAATTTGGTGCTGTCACTTTAAAAAAAAAAAAATTCCTCTAGTTACACTATAACGCTGCTAGGCGGTTATCCGGTACTTGTAGTGCAACCGCTTTATCCTTTCTTGACGCCACTTTTTCCTCCTTTGGCATACTCGGAACCCTGGTGTGGCCCCTCTTTAAGATGGTTGTTGTCACGGTGGGTAACGATGTATGGGCCGAATGAATATAGCAGGGGCTAACTTCCCCAGGGACCCTGGAGTACCCAAAAATTATTCGTTGTCCCTAGTCAAGACACCATCACTTGACGACCAATGCCAGGGTGCGGAAACAAACGGTAGTTTGCACTTTATTTGCAGACTAATAGTGAGCCCTTGTGCTCTGGATGCAACCAGGAATACAATAACTGTGAATGCAGTAACAATGAATTGGACTGTGGATGATGTAATAAGCGAAGATTTGATAATGATACAACAGTCTCTGGGTATGTGTCAGGGGATCTGGTAACTTGAGATGCTCTGGTAGTAGTATTACTTTTAGAAAGATAAACTTATTACAGCCTTATTCCTGAAGACGTGGATTCTTACCAAAGGGGCACAGGCTTTTCGAGAAAAAAGACCTGGTTTGAAGGGAACTCTGATTCTTGAATAATCGGATTTGAGACAGACTTGAAAGTACCTTCCGCATGCGTTGACGCATGAGAAAGTGCGCGTGGATCTCTGTTTGAAGCCGGGAGAGACATGACCGCTGGTGGGAGACCCTCTATTCGCAGACGGTCGGACAGAAGGGTTTCTGACTGGACTGGCCCCCTCCTGGGTAGGACTGGAGATTTCTGTGTGAGTCCCTTAGGTGGTAGGGAATTAAGGACAGGTTGGTGGTAGGCTAGAGGCTAGCAAAAAGGCTGAGGTGAGCCAGGGAGCAACACAACCTTGACTTGCCCGAGACCTCGCACACCTCCGATGGAGGAGCAGAGATAAACTACCAACTGCTAATGCTCACTGCCTCTGGCAGGTTGGTGTTGGCATGGTAGCAGAGGGGTCACATGACAGAGAGATATTGATCATTTTGAACGAACAGGTTATGCAAGCAATCAGCAGATATACATGTTTATACATAGCAAAATGTTTATAAACACCCCGGAACATAACAGCTGGAGGGGCGACTAGAGAATACTTTAGCTGCATATTATGATTCTTTCTGCACTGAAACATGTGTGACAGAAATACAGCAAAATATGGAACAAAGAAATCTTCAGTGCTGGGTCACTACAGCAGAACAAGCTAGTGTCAGACCCACTGTTTCCAGCGCTGTGTCCCTTTTTCTGTAAGATGCTGTAGTTTTAGAGCATTTAATGCTCAAATCTTATTCATGAGCATTGTGTGCTCACCCACAAAAGGCTAGCTCCGTCATGACAGTTGATTCACTTGTTTCTACCTATTCAAAGTAATAGGTTGTTCAGTTCGAGGTGGGCGGGGCTAGCCTCAGGTGGGCGGGTGTTTGAAAAAAAAATGATTCTTTTTGGGGAAAACTGCAGATTTGAGTACTAAATACTCGAAAACTACAGCATCTTTACAGAATATGGACACAGAGCTGGAAAAAGCAGTCTCACATACTTGTGCTGCCCTCAGCAAGGGGGGGCATAATCTAGGACAGGTTTTCCCTTTTAAATTTTATAAGAAAGATAAACAAGCTTCTGTACTGCTGATAAGACACAGTAGGGAGTAAAGTTACCAGCCATACAATTATTTAAAAAGTTTGTCCCACAATTATATATTTACTGATAGATATGCAAAAGATAGGTTTGTCAGTTGAGTGGGGCGTGCTGCCTAGGTGGGGGCGGGTTTTTAAAAAAATGACACTTGAGGGACTCTTTGAATGACCTTCTCTAAGAAAACTGCAGATTTGAGCATTTAAAAAACAAAAACACAGCATCTTACGGGAATAAGGGACACAGCACTGGGAAAAAGCAGGTCTGCACTAGCTTGTTTGTCTTCAGCAAGGGGGGGCAAAAACTTGTGACAGGTTTTATTTAATCTCCCAAAAATTGGAATCTCGCAAGAGAAAAAAAAGGACTTTTGATCACTTTTTACTATTTTCCATAGGCAAAACTTAAAATTATTAGTTCTATTTAACTCCCCGTTTTTGTTAAATACATTTTTTAGGAATTTCTGGGTTTTTTTTTTTTTTTAAAATTTTCCATATCACTTTCGTTTTTTTTTTTAATATTCTAAGTCCCGGTTTCAATTTGCCATAGGCCCACTAATCACTGACACTTCCTGTTCGTTAGAGAACTTTTCAGCAGGTGGCCCATTGCTGTAAAAGAAAGGGTCAAACTGAAAGGAGACACCAGGTACAGATAACAAGGACAACCAGTCACAAGAGAGATGTCACAGTTCCTCCTCTCCCCCTCTTTACATGAAAACTCTCCTAAGACTCTATGGACAGAATCTGTCTTAAAAACCTATGTGCATGAAGGCTTTTTAAAGTATCCCCTCTGACTGTTTAAAACAGGCAAGCAAAAATGTCTTCCCCACAATCAATATAACGGCCGATAAGAAAACTACAAACAGGAAAATAAAAACCCACTGAGAGGAAAAGAATATGGATTGGGGGTTGATTTAATAAAATAAAAAAAAAAAAAAGAAATGGCGACAGATTCCCTTTAAATATAGCTAAGCACACTCGCTTGTTTGTATTCGGAACTCCCACAGAAGAGAACAAAGAGAACCGTGCATGCACCACTATCTATTCTCTGCAGCCGACTTGTTGCTATGTCCTAAAGTGAGGATGAGAGAATAAACATTTAAGAAGAAATGTTTCACTTTAAATAAGCGGTGTGATTGGGAAAAAATTAATAAACACAAAAATATATAAAAGACTTGGAAATAAGTAACTTTATTTTTATACAAGAATGTGTTGAGTATATAGAGAATAACAAATTCAAATATCTTGTTTTCATGTTCCCATAAAACCTTTAAATGTTCACAAGACAATGGTTTGGAGTACAGCGGTGTTTTCAAAAAACAAGACAATAATATAATTCAGACAACGTTTGCCCTATGGATTGCTACGTCAAGGAATCTGTCAGGATAACTTGTTTCATGGTATCCAGTTGGATACCACTAACAGAGGCCAAAACATGAAGTGAATGTGACTTAATACGTATTGGCCCTTACTGTTTGTTTGAATACAGCTTGGGATAAGCAGTAAAGGGGCTAAGAAATTAATAAGAATCTTTGACCTAACAGCATGATGACAAAGGGTAGAGATTCTTTTTAAGGGTCTTTTTAGAAATTTGCTTTGTTGTAATAATAAATGAAAGACTTCTCCTCATAAATTGGTGCATATCTCCTCCAGCCATATAGACTACCACAATAGCTAAATACTTTGGTGCCTCCACAGGTGGCTGCAGGACAGGAAAAGGCTACTGGTGGCTATATGTATACAATAACAGTAATATAAAGCTAATCAAGAGCCATTTCTTCGTGTTTGCAGCTAGTAGTTTTAGATGGATTTGACGCCATGAAAGAGACAGAAGATACAATAGACCAGACAAAAATTTTGGATTAAAGGGGTTTTCTCGCTACAAAGTTTCCACCCCTAATGAGGGGACATAAAAATAACACTTGTGAAATTTGGGTTTGTTTTACCAAAAGTCACTTTTTAATTAATATGACTTCCTGTGCGCTATAGTATTTCTGCAGCGCTGGGTGGGACATGTCCCCGTTTCTGTGATTGGTGGTACATTTTTTTCAGCCTTTGGGACACGCCCCCGTGGGGAAAAGCCCCCTGCCTGTGATTTTGGGTGCCTTCAACTGGTTACTCCCCCCTGACTGTGAGAAACGAAAGCCTGAGATGGCTGTGTGTCTTATGATGAAGGCAGTCTCGCTCCTCTCTATGTGATGGCTCTCCATGATAGTTTATGCCCTGATAACGCTAGATTCACTCTCCCCTTTAATACCCTTGCTCCCCCATATAAAAGCCTTTTTCAGTTGATCTCCCTCCTGCCTGATAACAGAGGGGGGAGGGAGGGGGAGAGAGCATTTCTCACACTTGTTTCACAGTTTAAGGTGTGTAAACACAATTCAAAAATACAAGGGGGACTGGTTACAAGTGCCCTGGAGCTGAGAAATCTGCAAAAGCATAGCAGGAGGTCTGCAAAACTGAAGTTCTCTAACTTCCCCTTAACACAGAATGATGAGTCACAACCTTCGTACAAGACACCTCCTGGGGGGAGATATATCCTAAGGGGAGGAGAACGACCCCCGAAATTTTAAAACTGAAACTGATAGAATCAACTCAAGTGTGCAAAAGCTTCAAATGAGAAAACCTCTTTAATAATAAAGACTTGATATGTCTTCAAAGTGTTTGTAGCCCATATGCCAGTATTTGGCAGCCATAGACACCCTTAGAATAGTGTGTGGCAGCCACAGTTCAGATAATAGTATACATAGATCCTAAAAGGTGAAAATAAAAATATAGTACAACACACTTGTTCCCTTACCGTTTAGTAACTGCCAATACATCTTATACAATGGCCACTCAGTGGCTTTATTTCATTGCGCAGACTTTTTACAACAGTGCATTAAAATGAAATGGTGCAGCGTAGCACTGTAGGTTTTCCATGATCATTTGATCACTGGCACATATCAATGACCAGGGACCACACTCATTGCTCCCTCATTACATGATTGCCATGATACACCTATAAAGACAACATTTATGTTGGGATTAAGTGAATATAGCTGGTTTTTCACTTCCCTCACTGTAGTTGATCTGTGAGAGAGGACAGAGGCACTTCTAAATATCCTGTTTTGCCAGTCACAGACTTCAAAAATCATGAAATATGAAACAGCTACAACAGAATGAATAGCGTGCGCCAAATCTGACATATGTACAAAAGAGTTGCACCAAAAATGGGCGCTCTGTCCAACATCTTAGACATTTTTGACTACACCAGCCCCTCCCTGGGTGTTTTTGTTACATTTATAAAAATTAACACATTTAAAGAAGTTGCTCAAAAATAATTTTTTACAAATAAATTTCACTAACTCATGCCATTTTCAAAGTGGCAAGGCTAGGGCTAAATTTGTTTTACCACATAACACATTTATGAACCCCAAAGTTTTTACTTTCAACATTTCCCGAATAATTCAATCACCTTTAAAGAAGGACAACTATTTTTGCACAGTTTAGACTCCCGTTTAGACAAGAAAGGGGGATCATTTGGGGTTTTCCGGGCAGGAGTTTGCATACCAACGCTGGGGAGCGGAGTCTAAGGAAATCACCAGAGGGCCCGCGCAAGGCCAGTTTGGGGCTTTTCTTTCAAGGGACTCTCAGGGCCTACCCCCCAACAAGGTCCCCGAGGGAACAACCAACGTGTAAAGGGTTTGGGGTTGGGAACCCAAAAACCCAAAAGGCAGAGGCATAGTCAGTAAAAATGGGAAAAAAGTCCCTGGTTGGGGAGCGTACCCCAAATAATTTTAGGTATAAGGTTTTTCCCCCCCGGGCAGGTTGGGAAACAAGACAGGGGCAGGGAAAGTAGCGTAAAGTTTAAAAAAGGGAGGCAATCAAAAAAAAAATGGGACAGGACTGGCAGAATGTAGAAATGGACACCTAAAAATCCCATGGACAGACAGAATTGGATAAATGGCAGTTGGGTATTGGGAGCTGGGGCCCCTTTAAAATTTTTGGGAAAGCCAGAGAAAACCAGACCCTTTGAGGAAGCCCTGGTAAAGGGAACCCGGAAGAAAGAAGGCAGGAGGAGCAGACCTTTAGTGAGGATGTCTGCTTGGAGAGGGGAAGAGAGGGGGTAAGCCGGTTTGGGCAAAGCGGGAAAAACGGGTGAAACCCCGCAGACGGGGCACCTAACCACAGTGGGGCCCCTTGAAAATGGGCCAGACCGCAGAATAACCCATTACAAACTTTTCAATTTGGGACACTTTTTATTTTACTTACATGCGATTGCTCATTGGCTTCACTCTGTTCTGAGTTCAGGTTGACATCTGTGTTAACGAGCATCATTATCAAACCCAAAGTCCTGTGCCCAACCATTTAACCCAAAGGAGGTAGAACCCCTTCCCCAAACTTTTAAATTTGTCAGGAAAGGGGGGGCCCCAAATTTTGGCAGTCCCTGGGCCAGTTGTGCAATGTACATGTACAATTTTGTCATTTCCACATGTACTACAATTTTCAGCAACTCCAGATAGGAATAAAAATTAAAAATAAGCTGCCTGTTTCAAACAAAATAAAAAAATAGAAAAAATAGCCTATACTGACCTTCTTCTGCTCTGCTCTTCCATTGCAGGCCCTCCTGGGAATTTCGGGTTTAAAACCCGTGCTTTCGCTTCTGAACAGGACGTCTTCTGTTCACCTTTTCTTCGCTTAGCTTTAGTGGTTACATGCCAAGCTTAAGTGGTCACATGCCACTTCCCTTACATCCACAAAGGTCGCATTTTAACGGGTTTTTGAATGGTGTGTAAGCAGGGGAGAGTGAACCTACGGGGAAATAAGTAGTTTTCGGGCATTTAAAATCCCATTGGGAAAAGAAAAGGGAAAAGGCAAACAAAAGGGGAAAAAGGGGCAGTTTTTAAAAAAGGGAGTTTTTTTTGGCCAAAATTTTCCACCAATTTGCGGAAAAAACCCACTTTTCCCCCGCCACTTTTAACTATGGTTTTTTTAGAAAATTTTTCAGTTTCTTCTGCCCCTCCAAACCCAAAGGGGTGTGGCTTTAAAAAAGGGGGTGGGGTTTAAAGGGCAAAAAGGGCGTGGCTTAAATGTGACCAAAAATGCACCAGAATTTTTCGATTTTTCTGGGTAAAAGAAAGCCAATTTAAAATTGTTGTACAAAGTTAACTAGACATTTTCAAAAACCTGGGGCCAGATTTAGGGAAACCTTTTTGATATATGGGGCGAAATTTTTAAGACTGTCAAAGACTGACTTTACACTGTCTAAGATTAAGACACTATTGATAAATCTGCCCCATATTGTTTGAAGCATTTGATGGCAAGGTAAACAGAAGTAAAAAATTAAACAGAAGACCGGGGAGACACAGCGCTGACACGAAAAAAAGAGGAATGTGAATGTAGGCTTTTTAGAATTTGTTTGCCATTATTAACCCCTTTCACACCTTGGCCGAATCCAAAACGCCCAAATGTGTTTTGGGGTTCAGCCGACCCGATTTTGGGAAATACGCCCTGAGGATCCGCAAACCCCAAAGGGCCCAAAGTTCGCTCGGATCCCCCCCCCCGGGTGTCAGCTGTATATTAAAACAAACCCCCCCAACCCCGAAAGCGTGGGCCCCCGGGTAGGGGGGGGATCGTCCGGGGGGGGGGGGGGGGGGGGGGTAACCCCTTTAAATTATCGCGACAAATCGGCCCGAAATAATAAGGGAGAGGGCCAGAGGAAACGCTCCCCCCTGCTTCTCTGCCCGGCGGCAGAAACGAAAGGGAAAGGGGCCCGTTTCCGTGCAGCTCCTGCCTCCCTACAGACCCCCACGGGAAGGAAAGAAATGCCTTCCGGGTTGTCAAAGGGACTCACACCCCGGGCCGTGCCCTGGGGGGTTTTCCCCGGGCACCCGTAAACTGGACATTTTGCTTGGGAACCAGTGAAACCACAACAAGCTAGGGGCACTGATTCCTATTGAATGGAGAGCTAAAGATCCCCTCTTTTCAAATCCTCCTATGGGGAAAAGAAAAAAATAACTTAAAAAAAGTAAAAAAAAAAGAAAAAAAGTGAAAAACATGAAAACATAAAAACAAAAAAATAAAGTCAAAACACTTAAAACCGCCCTTTTTCCCCCCTTTAAAAACGCCAATCGCCCCAAAAAAATTGATCAAAAATAAATAAAGAACCCATTTTTGGTAATCGGCCGCGTGCAAAACGACCTGCCCTACAAACTGTCAGGTTAATTAACCCGTAGGGGTGAACGCCGAAAAAAAAAAACCCAAAAAAAACAATCACAGAATTAAATTATTGTTAAATTCCCGCAGCACATAAAATGGAATAAAAAAGCGATCAAAAACCCCTATAAACGCCAAATTTTACCAATTAAAACGTAAATTTCCCCCCCGCAAAAAAAAATTTTTCCCCATACACTCTGTATAAGGGGAAAAATAAAAAATGAAAAGCTCCCCAGAAGATAGGGGATCCCAAAAATTTAATTGTTTTAAAACACACTAAAAAATTTTTTCTTTTTTTTTAAAGTGTTTTCGGGTTTTAAAAAAAAACAAATATAAATGGGTTTCCGCCAAAACCCCCGAAAATCGACCCAAAAAAAAAAGCTAATTTAAACACGGATACGCATGGTGACCCCTTTTTAAAATAAAAATAAAAAACACTACAGGTTCCCAGTATTTTTCCTTTCCCACCCGGGCCCCCAAAAAAAATGGTTTTAAAAAAGCGATCAAAAACCTTGACCCCCCCAAAAATAAATACTAATAAAAACGTAAACCCTTAAATCTTGCAAAAAAAAAATTCCCAACCAGTTTCCAAGCAAAAAAAATTTTAAAAAAGTTAGGGTTTCCCCTGGACTATGGCGATGAAAAAACTTTTTTTTTCCCTTTTTTGAATAAAAGTGTTTTTTAAAATTGTTTTAAAAGCAAAAAACATAAAAAAAAAACCCCCAAATTTGGGTATCGTGTAATCGATTGACCTGCTGAGAAAAGCAACCCAATTCATTTTTATACCGACATTTACCGCTATAAAAAATAAAAATAAAAAACACTACCAAAAATTTGCGGGTTTTTTTTTTTGGTTCAAAAAAACTCAAAAAAACCTTATAAAAAGTAAAACATAGCATCAAATAAACCCCAAAATGGTACCAAAAAAAATTTCCCAAACTCTTTCCCGCAAAAAAACAACCCATACACGCTCGGGCACAAAACAAAATAAAAAATTTTAATTTTGTCAGAATAGGAAAACATAAAAACCCCAAATTTTTTTATAGACGTTTTTTCTACTGTTTTAAAAAAAAATAAAAAAAGAAAAAACTATAAAAAATAAAACCCATTGTAACTGTACGACCTCCATAGTAAAGTTATCACATAAATTTACACTGCAGGGCGAATGCGAAAAATTTGGAAACTCAAAAAAAAATTTTACCGAACGGCCTTTTTTTCCCCCCCCATTTTCTTTGCCCAATTTTTAAAAAAAACAGGGAAAAAAACCTGTGCTTTTCCAAAATGACATACCCCCAAGGAAACCCCTAGGGGTTTTTTAATCAAAAAAGGGGGGCGATTTAAGGTTTTTTGGAAGGTTTTCCCCCTTTGGTTTCTGCTATTTTTGGGTTTTCTTTGAAAAAATGCGACAGGGCCCCCAAAAAAAATCTGCTTTTCCAAAAGCCAAATAGCACTCCCCCCCCTTATACCCCTGGCCATGGCGCCAAACACAGTTTAAAAACCCCCCTGTAGGGTATTGCTGAATTTGGGGAAAAAATTGCTTAACAAATTTTTTAGGGTTTTTTTTTTTTCCGGGTTTCCCTTTGTAATTTTGAAACATTTTAAGAAAAAATTTTAAAATTAAATTGGGAAAAAAAAATGTTTTTAAATTTTTTCCAAAACCCTTAAAATCTAAAAAAAATTTGGGGGAATTTTACTTTGGGGTCATATACTAAAATTCCCCCCTTAAAAAACCCTTTAAAGGGGGTTTGTAGTTTTCCCCCAAAAATGCGGCCCAAATTTGGGGGTGTTTTTTAAAATTTTTGGGCCCCTTAGGGTGTCCCCCAAACCAAAATGGCGCCTAAATAAAATCGTTTTGAAAAGGGAGCCCCCCAAGATAGAAAGGTGCCCTCCAATGTTTTGGGGCTTATGGTTGAGCCAAAAAATTTCACTGGGGCCACAATGGCAAATCTCAAAAAAATGGCAGACCTGGGGGGAATTAAATTTTAAATTTGCTTTTCCCTAGTCACTTTTACTGTATTCCAGTGAAAAATGGGATAAATTTTTGAAAATCTGCAAAAAAAGGGTGAAATTTTAAAATTTTTCACCTCCATTTTTGCTTTAATTTCTTAAAATATCAAAAGGGGTTTTTATAAAACCTTTCTAAATATTTGTTGTAAATACGTTAAAGGGGTCTAGTTTCTCAATGGGTCACTTTTTGGGGGTATCTAACATCCCGGCCCCCCAAAAAACCCACGTCAGAACTGGGGGGGTTTCCCTAAAAAAATGTATTTTTCCAATTTTCTTAAAAATGTAAAGGAAAATTTACAAACAAAATTTTTCGAAGCCCCCCAAATTTGCCCGTAAAAAAAAAAAAAAGACTTTTTAAAAAAATAAATAAAAAACCTATAGGGGAAACATATGGAAGTTTGCTATTTTATAAACTTTTTGTGGGGCCTTGACGCAGAAATTTTGCAACTTTAAAAAACCAAATTTTTTCTAAATTTTCCAATAAATTTTGATATTTTCAAAAACAAACAAGGATTGGAATGGAAAAAAAAATTTCTTTTAACTTAAACACAATGTTTTCACCGAAACAATCCTTTTAATCACAGGGAATAGAAAAAGTTTCCCAAAAAAATTATTCCACAAAAAAAGTGACATATCCAGATTTAAAAAATGGGCGTGCCCGGGAAAGGGCCCAAAAAGGCCTTGGGTTTCCTTAAAGGGGGTTTAAGTCATTTTTTTTGAAGGGGGAAACCAAAGGATGTCGCAATTTTATCCCTTAAAATTTTTTTCCCTTAAAATTTTTTAAAGGGGTAAACTAAAACCCAAAATACATTTTTCAGACAAATTTTTCGGCTAGAACTGTTTTAGGACCCCTAACAAAATTTTCCCAAAAAATGAAAAAAAAAAAAAAAAATTTAAGGGGGTTGGGTTCCCCCAAATATCCCAAAAAAAACCCTTTGGGTTCCATGCTTTTTTAGTAAATAACTCACCTAAAAAAAACACTTTAAAAAATGTTTAGAAAAATTGCAAAAAAACCAAAAAAAGGTTAAAAGTTTGAAAAAAAGAAATAATCAGGGGCCCACTTTTGCATCATAAACGCTTTCCCATTAGCATCACAAAAAATTAATGCATAAGCGCCAAAAACAGTTGCCATGGTAAATTCCCTTTTTACAGTGTGTAGGGTGCACACTGAAAAAACTTTAAAATCATCAAAAGAAAAGATTTT
>JAODAL010035332.1:0-43071 GCA_025379985.1 Phyllomedusa bahiana | reverse complement strand
AAAAAAAATTAAAACATATAATTGAGGAATAAAAAAGATAAGCGTAAAATCTATTCCACAATCCAGTGTGTGAACTTCTTCCATAAAGGGGTTGTGTGAGAAACCCCCTAAAAAATTAAAACATATAATTGAGGAATATTAAAGATAAGCAGTAAATCTATTCCACAATCCAGTGTGTGAACTTCTTCCAGATGCTGCTAGATCACGTAATATTGCCATGTTGGATCTTTCTCCTCACTGAGCGGAACTACAGTTGCTAGGTGCACTATGTGAAAACTACATTTCCCACAAAAAACTGCTTTCTTCCAGTTTGCAGTAGATTCTATATATACTATCCATGCCACATTTATTGATATATATGTATATATACAAGTGTGTGTACAGACCTCAGTCTCCTTTCTACTCTGCAGAGTCGTCCCTCATACCACACGTCTCTCAGGCTGACTGAACACCTGAGGAAGCAAGGCACGGTACCTTGCGAAACGCGTAGTCCTACTGTATTTTATTGGATGTATATATTATAATATATTGTGTACATCCTGGAGAATAAGTAAATATAAAAAACTTCTTGTTTAAAAAGAAGAGTACCCTTTTATTCATTATTGAATTTGATGCTGGTAAACCATTGAAGATTCACTTTCCCCTGCGCCTTGACTACTCCTAATTGGATGGTCTGAAACATGCTCAGTTATGTCACTCAGCCTAAACAGGAAGTAGCTCACAGTGTGTCCTTCTTCCTGTAGGACAGGTTTCTGCTGAGGAAGGAGCCCAGCGGCCATTTTCTTTTGCTATAATAATTATCCTCTAGACAAAACAAACAGACATAATTAAAGATATTTAGGAATTTTTTCATTATAACATGTCGTTTATCTATTTAGTTTTCTTCTTTTCCCGGAGAACCCTTTTAAGAAATCTCCTTTGTCCATGCCATGATACACTTTTACAACCATGTTGTCATGTCCACGTCTGCTCGGGCCTCAGCGCAGTCTTTTGTGCAAAAGAAAAGGTGGAAGATGCGCTTTTGGACATGATTTGGGAATTTTCTGTTTTCTTGGTCTAAACACTGCCCTGCCAATATCTGCTAACGATGATTGACAGGTTTTCTGCCACACCCGTCTGCTGCTGCTTATCTTGTGCTGAGCAGCAGGTGAATTGAACTAGGCATGAGTCACAGCTGTCTACACCTATTAGGCTGTGTTCTGGATGTCAGGGAGCCGGTCCAATCACAGTCTGGACTGGGTCACTGATTTTGCATTTTAGATCCCTCCTGCGTTCATGTTCTTGCTTGTTATTGCCTCGGCTTCCACTTGTGCATGTTGCTTGTTTACCTCTTGTTTCTTTTGAATTACTAACCTTTTGCCTGCTTTTTTACTTTGTTTCTGCTTACTGTCTTGGTACTGTTTGCCCTTGGTTTTGACCCATTCCTGCTGACTTCTCTTCCATTGTGTTTGTCTGTCTCATCTGTTTTGTGTTTCACTTATTCAGACTAGGGACTGTCGCCCAGTTGTCACTGACCGCTTAAGGTCGGGTTGACAAGCAGGCACGGAGAGCCTTGGGGTTAATAGTGCCAGAGAGCACTATCTATCTGTCCCCGTATATCTGGGGTCCCTAACACATGTGTTGTAAAGATCACATTTTTACAGATACTGATTCTTCAAATAAAACAGGGCGCCCACTCACACCTGATTTCCCATTGATTGAAAACAATTCTCACATTCAAATTTTGTCTAAAATTTTTGACTCATTTCTTTGATTTGTTTTTCTTTATCTACTTTTAGGATATGTGTGCAACTTTAATATAGTTTTAGGTCAAATTAAGGCAGAAATATATCATTATTTTAAAACATTCAACCACTACTATATATATACAAATATGTCATTTTGAGGTGGTTGGTGTCTTGCAACACTCCAGTTTGGTACCCTAGCTTATACTTGAGACTTCATGAGGGAGAGGGTGGCAGCTGACTGTCTCCAACATGACATCAAAAAGAGAAGGAAAATTAACAGTTGCAAAAATTTAGAAAGCCAACATGAGGCACAAAAGAAATAATTAAGTTAAAAATTCAGCTCTGCTACATGTGTTTCTCCAAAATAATCAATTCCATGCAACCCAGTGAAATCCACTAATTTCATTAATTCTACAGACTGTTCTTTTCATATGGCTTTGTGCTCCTTTATGCCTAAGATCATCATTGGAGGTTTCCAATCTTTCTAAAATAAAAGATAAAAATTCTCTGAGCATAAACCAGGCACATCATTTTTTAATTGCTTGCAATTACTGGGAAATGGATGTGCTAATTTCTATGAATTATTTGCATTTTCATGAATTAATTTGCACTGTAATGAAATGTATTGTAAGAATTCAAGATGTTGAGAAAACTGGAAATTCTTAATTTATTCCACAGTAATGCAAAATGCAAAGTTTTAAAAGAAAACTTGGTACAGCGTAGGGTAACATTTAGAGATCCTGCACTAATTTATCAGGGAATTGCATAAATATACATTCCCTAATCTAGTGTTACTAATTGAATGCACTTATCTTGTAATTCATTGATGTATGCAGCTCCTGGCCACCACTCTAAATCTTCCGTGGGGTAGGGTGGGCTGCTGGTTAGAAAATACCCCCTCCAAAAAGTTAAATGTGATAGTTTAAATACCTTGTGCTATGCTCTGGTTGAACTTGCCTATTGGTTACTTGGAGTATTATTTGAATTGTTAGTGACCCCCTTGTTTTGAACCTCATCTAGATTCTTGACCTTATCTGTCCTTTGACCTTGTCTAGTTTAGCCTTTTAAATAGTAGACCGTCTTGCACTGTGTGGCTACTATACCGCTCTATCCCAACCCCTCACTTGTTTTTGAAGAATGTTTTGCTGTATTCTTTAACACCATTCACCTAGAGCAAAGTTGGACAACTTGTGGCCTTAAGACCACATGCAACCTCTAGTACACCTATGTTCAGCCCCTAACCATTAGGACACAAACATGCTTTGTCTCTGTTCTCATACTTCAGAAAGTAATATTCACCTTAACAGCTACATTGAGCTGATGGCACTGTTATTGTGGGCACTGTATGGCTGAAACTGTTATGGTGGGCACTGTATGGCTGTGTATGGTATTTTAAGCAACCTAAATGAGCAGTCCAGTAAAAAGCGGTTTTAATGGGGTTTTCTTGCTACAAAGATCATATCTGTAATGATGGGGACAGTAAAAATAAGCACTTTTGCGATTGGTTTGTATTACATAAATCATTTAGTATAGCAGCTATTAGCTAATCTGTGTATTCTACACCTAAATCTGCAGCCTGGGGTCTTACCACACACCCTTTGCTGTGATTGGCTGCCTGCATTTAGTGCTACACCCTGGACAGGACACGCCCCCGATGTAGGGCATGTCCCCTATGCTGTGATTGGCTGCCTGCACTCTCTGTGCTCACTCCTCTCTGAGCCTGTGCTTCTTCTAGTGATAGCTGTAGTGGCTGTTCTTCTCCTTTCACAGTGATAGCTGTAACGGCTGCTGTGCTCCTCTCACATAGATAGCTGTAATGGCTGCTGTGCTCCTCTCACAGTGATAGCTGTAATGGCTGTTGTGGTCCTCTCACAGTGGTAGCTGTAATGGCTGCTGTGCTCCGCTCACAGTGATAGCTGTAATAGCTGCTGTGCTCCGCTCACAGTGATAGCTGTAATGGCTGCTGTGCTCCGCTCACAGTGATAGCTGTAATGGCTGCTCTGCTCCTCTCAGAGTGATAGCTGTAATGGTTGCTGTGCTCCTCTCACAGTGATAGCTGTAATGGCTGCTCTACTCCTCTCACAGTGATAGCTGTAATGGCTGCTCTGCTCCTCTCACAGTGATAGCTGTTAGGGCTGCTCTACTCCTCTCACAGTGATAGCTCTAATGGCTGCTCTGCTCCTCTCACAGTGATAGCTGTAATGGCTGCTCTGCTCCTCTCACAGTGTTAGCTGTAATGGCTGCTGTGCTCCGCTCACAGTGATAGCTGTAATGGCTGCTCTGCTCCGCTCACAGTGATAGCTGTAATGGCTGCTCTGCTCCTCTCACAGTGATAGCTGTAATGGCTGCTCTGCTCCTCTCACAGTGATAGCTGTAATGGCTGCTCTGCTCCTCTCACAGTGATAGCTCTAATGGCTGCTCTGCTCCTCTCACTTTTGCATATCTCACACTCAGGGGCGTTGCTAGGGTCCTAAAACATCCGGGGCTCGAGCCCTTTGTGTTTTTCTGGGTAGGGCTGGGTTCACACGACATTTTTCACGCCTCATTTTGAACTGCGGATGTTTTTTTACAGAGAAAAACCTTGTGTTCCTGTCACTAATTTTCTGCACATCCCACACAGATCCCGTCCATCTCCTCAGCAGTCACTGTACAGTAAAAATCACCAATGACAAATTTACTTTTTTCAGAACTTCTCACCTTCATATGACAATACCCCTAAACAGTCACCAAAACATACACCGATACATGGAGCAAATCTACCAGACAAGTGATTGTTACTAAAACGCTCCTACAAAACCAAGACCCAAAACTATTACTACTTAAGGCTCAAATAATCCTGCCAGACCCTGACCAAACGCGACCCCCACATGTGACTATCAGCTGTACACAGGCTCTGATTACATATACCACCGCCATACAGTGACCAGATAGTGGTAGATACTAGTTGTATGTAGACGCTCTGCAGACATATAAGTGATTACACTGCAGTTACATTTAGTAACTCACCAGAGACGTCTTTTCTGATCAGCGTCGTTCACTTTCCCTTTTCTTCTCCATCCGGTTCACACCTTCATGCTGATTGCTCCCGGCCAAGACTCGTCCCTGAGGATTTGGACACATATCTTAGAATCCTCACATTTCCAGCAACTCCTTAATTATAGGTATAGCAGTCCCTTCAGTTAGGTATATAGGGGCACTGAAGCAGTATATGGGGCCACAGGCAGTATATAGGGGGGCACAGGCAGTATACAGGGGGGCACAGGCAGTATATAGGGTGGCACAGGCAGTATATAGGGTGGCACAGGCAGGTATATAGGGGCACTGGCAGGTATATAGGGGCACAGGCAGTATATGGGGCCACAGGCAGTATATGGGGGCCACAGGCAGTATATGGGGGCCACAGGCAGTATATGGGGGGCACAGGCAGGTATATAGGGGCACAGGCAGGTATATAGGGGCACAGGCAGGCATATGGGGGCCACAGGCAGGGATATGGGGGCCACAGGCAGGCGTATGGGGGCCACAGGCAGGCGTATGGGGGCCACAGGCAGGCATATGGGGGCCACAGGCAGGCATTATAGGGGCCACAGGCAGGGATATGGGGGCCACAGGCAGGGATATGGGGGCCACAGGCAGGCATTATAGGGGCACAGACAGGGATATGGGGGCCACGGGCAGTATATGGGGGCCACAGGCAGGCATTATAGGGGCACAGGCAGGGATATAGGTGCACGGGCAGTATATGGGGGCCACAGGCAGTATATGGGGGCCACAGGCAGGCATTATAGGGGCACAGGCAGGGATATGGGGGCCACAGACAGTGGTTTGGGGGCCACAGGCAGGGATATGGGGGCCACAGGCAGGGATATGGGGGCCACAGGCAGGCATTATAGGGGCACAGACAGGGATATGGGGGCCACGAGCAGTATATGGGGGCCACAGGCAGGCATTATAGGGGCACAGGCAGCCATTATAGGGGCACAGGCAGGGATATGGGGGCCACAGGCAGGGATATGGGGGCCACAGGCAGGGATATGGGGGTCACAGGCAGGGATATGGGGGCCACAGGCAGGCATTATAGGGCCACAGGCAGTATATGGGGGCACTGAGGCAGGTAAACGCTTTAAAAATAACAACATTAATACTCACCTTAACTCCCCCGGCGAGCGCGCTCCGTCCTCTTCAGCCGCGCGCTCCTCCGGCAGCTCCTCGGGCGCACGGCCTATGACGCGCTGTGCGCCCGAGGAGAGGCAGCGTCGCGATGACGTGATGTTATCGCGACGCTGCCGGCTGAGGCGCACGGGCGCTGTGAGGACCCGGCGGCCCCGCTGTGTCGGACCTGCGGGTCCGACACTGTCTGCGGGGCAGGGAGCGCTCGCTCTCTGCCCCGCAGAAGCCCTCAGCTGTGTGTGTGCGTCCATCGGACGCACATGCAGCTAAAGGGCCAGTCGGTGCTCAGGCCCAGCGCAGAGGCCTGGAGCCGGGAGACTCGGGGCACAGGCTGTTTTATTCGGGGCCCGAGCCCCGAATAAAACAGCCTAGCGACGCCCCTGCTCACATTTGTTTCATAATTTCAGGCTGTATGTAAAATTGTTTACACCAATACAGGTGTTCTAGTTACAAGGAGCTCGTGGAGGGAGATGACAGCTCTCCAGGCATAAGAACTGACCATTGCAGGAGGTCTTCAGAGCTGTGACATCCTCTCTCTCCCACTGCTCACACAGAATGATGATAATAACTAAGGAGGGGGCAGGGAGGGGGTGTGATGATGTCACCACTGCTCAGTGAGGGAAGGCACGCCTTCTGGGAGGAGAGGTCCACCTGCTGGATTTGAAAATGTAAGAAAGAGAGAAACAGTTCATGTCTTCTAAAGCCTGTACTGAGAAAACCCCTTTATCCCTGGATTTTTATTTTCTCAACGGAGTATTTCTGACAAAATTATGGCAGATCCACAAGATTTACAAAAAAAATGTTCAATGGAGGAGGTGATGATGGAGAGGAGGCTATATACAATATCTCACAAAAGTGAGTAAACCCCTCATATTTTTATAAGTATTGTATTAAATCTTAACATGGGATGACACTGGAGATATGACAGTTTGATACAATGTAGTCAGTGTACAGCTTGTATAACAGTATAAATTTGGTGTGCCCTCAAAACACACAGCCATCAATGTCTAAACCTCTAGGAACAAAAGTGAGCACCCCCCAAGTAAAAATAGACAAATTGGGCCCAATTTGTCATTTTCCCTCCACGGTGTCATGTGACTTATTAGTGTTACAAGGTCTCAGGTGTGAATAGGGATCAGGTGTGTTTAATTTGGTGTTATTGCTCTAACACTCTCTCATTTTGGTCACTGGAAGTTCAACATGGCACCTCATGGCAAAAAAGCTGGCTGAGAATCTGAAAAAAAGAATTGTTCTACATAAAGATGGTCTAGGAAATAAGAAGATTTCCAACACTCTTAAACTGAGCTGCTGAATGGTGGCCAAGACCATACAGTGGTTTGAGAAGATAGGTTTCACTCAGAACAGGCATCTCCATGGTCGACCAAAGAAGTTGAATGCACATGCTCAGCGTTATATCCAGAGATTGTCTTTTCAAAACAGACGTATGAGTGTTGCCAGCATTGCAGACCATAATGCCGCACTCTACATCAAATTGGTCTGCATTGCTGTTGTCCAAGAAGGAAGTCTCTTCTAATGATGATGCGCAAGAAAGTTCACAGTTTGCTGAAGACAAGCAGACTAAGGACATAGATTACTGGAACCCCATCCTCTGCTCTGATGCGACCAAGATAAACTTATTTGATTCAGATTGTGTCAAGCGTGTGTGGTGGCAATCAGGTGAGGAGTACAAAGACAAGTATGTATTACAGTCAAGCATAGTGGTGGAGTGTCATGGTTTGAGGCTGCCAGCTGTGGAGAGCTACAGTTCATTGAGGGAACCATAAATGTCAATATGTACTGTGACATACTGAAGCCGGACATGATCCCCTCCCTTCGGAAACATGGCTGCAGAGCAGTATTCCAACATAACGACCCCAAACACACCTCCAAGACGACCACTGCCTTGCTAAAGAAATTAGGGTAAAGCTGCTGGACTGGCCAAGCATGTCTCCACACCTAAACCCTATTGAGCATCTGTGGGGCATCCTCATATGAAAGCACGATCTCTAACATTCACCAGCTCTTTGACATCATTATGGAGGAGTGGAAGAGGATTCCAGTGGCTTCAACCTGTGATGCTCTAGTGACCTCCCTGCCCAAGAGAGTTAAGGCAGTGCTGGAAAATAATGGGGGCCACACAAAATATTAACACTTTGGGCACAATTTGTCCATTTTCACTTTGGGGTGTACTCACTTTTGTTGCCACCGGTTTAGACATTGATGGTTGTTTGTTGTGTTATGTTGAGGGCACACCAAATTTACACTGTTATACAAGCTGTACACTTACTACTTTGTATCAAAGTGTCATATATTCAGTATTGTCCCATGAAAAGATATAACCTAATATCCTCATATCCTCTTTTTGGAGAACCAGGCAGGGAACCCCCTATTTTGGTCTCCCTCAAGTGGAACCAAGATCTTTCAGCCAATTTGGTATTTACAATTGAAGTTCCATGAAGGTCTCATATGTGAAATACCCCTGTAAGATTTACTGCAGCCCCGGGAGAGGTACAAAATGACAATGTGGCCCTTCGACCAGAAAATGTTGTATACCCTTGATTTAAAATCAATGTCACCCAAAGAGACAATGGCCAGATAACCAACAATGCACCAAAAACATTCATGAAATAGCTACACGATATGCCTTAGTCTGAGTGATGGGTGTCCCACCATTGGTATCCCAACTCTCATGTCAATGAGAGTCACCTGAATTCTCTAAATTCCAATTTGGTGGATGAAGGGGCCACATCCAGATGAAGATGAAAAGAATAGGTGGCCGAACATATCTACAGCTCTTGCTATGTCTATGGGAATTAAGGAAAAAGCAGGTCAGGGCTGAGGGCCTTTTGATCAAAATGAACAACCTTTCCCCCTTTCCTCAGAGGGTGACAATTACCATATACACTGGGAACAAGAGTAAATATGGATGTCACGTCAAGGGAGGTACAGTGAGCCCTGACTGGAACCCAGGCCACTGTCCCTGCCTGCTTGACATGCTGCCCTAGACGGCGGACGTCAACTGGACGACAGTCCCTGCGCTACTAGAGTGCTGGAGCCGTCAGGAGGTAGAATAGTCAGACATTCCGGGTCAATACCAAATCAGGAACGCCAAGCCACAAAACAGAACCAGAGGGATAAACGTAAACAAGCCGAGGTCAAACACGAACGGGAGCAAGGTACAAAAATGGAGAGCAAGACAAGGTCAGGGAACAAGCCGAGGTCAGGTACATGGATGAGCAAATAACAAGCAATATCACAAGGAATACAAGGCATCCAGGAAATATCACAGGCGCAGCACTCAGCCTTCAGGGAGTTTAAATGTGATTCTCGGATACCGCCCCTGCAGCTGATTGGAGCGGCCTCCGGGTCCTCCCATTGGCTGGTGCGACACGACCCTGTCCAGAGTGGCTGGACCTCTGTCACCCACACAGCTCCCAGCAGACTGTCTATCAGGGTGGGGTCGCTGATCAGCTGCTGCAGAACGTTGCTCCCTAAAGACTGAGCGCCGCCTAGCCCTGACAGAACTCCCCTTTTAGGAGGGGCCACTGGACCCTTCCCTGGTCTGGGTTTGTCTGGGTGAGACTCATGGAATTCCCTTATCAGGTGATCCGCATGGATGGATTTAGCTGGGACCCATGATCTCTCCTCAGGACCATAACCCTTCCAATGGACCAGGTACTGCAGTGACCTTTGGACTTTACGGGAATCCAAAATTTGGGCGACTTCATATTCTAACTCCCCCTCAATACAAACTGGAGGAGGAGGACTAGAGGGCGGAGTCACCGGCTGAATGTACCTCTTAAGAAGAGAGCGATGAAATACGTTGTGTATACGGAGAGAAGAGGGTAATTTCAGCCGATATGCCACCGGGTTAACCACCTCCTGCACCACATATGGACCTACAAATCGTGGAGCGAGTTTACCAGAAGGAACTTTTAATCGCAGATTTCGGGTGGATAACCATACTTTATCCCCAACCGCAAACCCTCTAGAACAAAGACGCCGCCTATCAGAATTTTTCTTCTGGATGTTCTGGGTATGAACCAAGTTCTTCTGAACTTGGGCCCAGACTGTGCACAGATCTTTAATGATAACATCCACCCCGCTGTGATCAGACGTAGCACTGGAAAATGACGTATGCCTCGGGTGAAAGCCATAGTTGCAATAAAATGGTGAGGTACCAGACGAGCTACTATCTTGATTGTTCATGGCAAATTCTGTCAAAGGTAAGTACTTTACCCAGTCTACCTGCCGATCAGATACATAACAACGGAGTTTTTGAGTTACTATTTGATTTACCCTCTCTGTCTGCCCATTAGTCTCTGGGTGGAAGGAAGAGGAGAAGGACAGGGTGATACCCAGAGCCTTGCAAAGGGCTCTCCAAAACCGAGACACGAACTGAACCCCTCTGTCAGAAACAATATTCTCCGGTAAACCATGCAGTTTGACAATATGTTTGATAAACAGTTCAGCAAGTTTTTTGGATGACGGTAACCCCCTTAAAGGAACAAGATGGCACATTTTGCTGAAACGGTCAACTACCACCCAAATAAACACTTTGCCCTCCGAAAGAGGAAGGTCCGTCATAAAATCCATGGAGATATGGGTCCACGGACGTTCAGGTACAGGTAAAGGGCAAAGTTCGCCAGGAGGACGAGTTCTGGGAACCTTTGCCCGAGCGCAGACTTCACAAGATGCCACTTAGGCCTCAACATCACGAGACAATGACGGCCACCAGTAATTACGAATCAGCCTCTTTGTGCCAGACACCCCAGGATGTAGAGATAAAACAGAATCATGAAATTCTTTTAATAATCGTAGCCGGAGCTGAGTGGGGACAAAGACCTTCGCAACAGGACAATTAGCAGGTCTCATATCCTGGTGGGTCTTAATCTCAGTGGCTAAATCAGGGGAAATAGCTGAAATAACAGTCTCCTTGGGCATTATAGGTGCCGGATCATCCTGAGATGCGTGGCTGGCACAGAAGCTTCTAGATGGCGCATCAGCTTTTACATTCTTAGAACTTGATCTGTAAGTAACAACAAAGTTGAAACGTGTAAAAAATAATGCCCAAGGTGCCTGACGTGGATTCAACCTTTTAGCAGTCTCTAAAAAGGTAAGGTTCTTATGATCAGTAAGGACCGTGACGTGATGGAGGGCACCTTCGAGGAAGTGGCGCCATTCCTCGAATGCCCACTTAATAGCCAATAACTCCCGATTCCTAACGTCATAATTAGTGTTGAGCGATTTTTATCGACAAAGTTGAAATCGGCAAGGTTTTTTATGGTGATCGAAATTTCCAGATCATGCGATAATTAAGGTTAAAATCTGAGCATATCTTTTAAGATCGCGCCTTTTTGGGCGTTCCTGTAATTTTGGCCCAGAAAATCAGATTACAGAATAGAGCAGGGTGAGATTGTGGCGCGTAATGACGGGGATTTGTAGGGTTTTCGATTGGCGGGAAAAAATCACATACTCGTTTTCATAGAAACGTTTCCTTTTCACCTCAGTGTCTCTCAGGTCTCATAGGGTGGGACTGGCTCTCCCTGTGGCCCAAAACAGCTCGCGAATTAGTTATTTCTCACAGAGAACCTCTACTATTACTTGACCCTTCCAATTTATTACATTAGGATTTGAAGTTTTTATGTATTTGGCGGGGAAAATTTTTTTAAAGCAGATTACCGCTGAAATCCGGGCGGTGGGAGCGGGGGGGGGGGGGGGGGGCAAAAAGACAATCTCTATCTTAAAAGAACACTGGAAAAGTTCCCCAAGATTTTAGTGTAGGGACATTGTATGGAATATCTTTATTTTTAACATTTGCATTGAAATTTCCTGGATATGGGCAGCCTGAATTATATTGGATACACATATTTCTAGTAACTGAGGGCTCTTTTTTAGTGCAAAAAACTCCACTTTTTTTTTCATAACATTTAGATAGGTGTTCAATTTAATTTTTCCCATTCACCCCGGACCCATACCTGTGATTAAAACCACCTTTCAGTTAATTACAATCCAGCAATTTTTTAGTAGCACAGGTTTTTTTTTGCCAAAAATACGTGTATCTACAAAACATCACAGTTACGTGTTTTTTTGACTTTTTCGGGACCCCGCATTGTTTTATTACGCAGCATCCACGTAAAATTTTTAAAAAAGCAATTCAAAATTCACCACAGGGGAAATTGAAAAGGGTCAAAAAATACCGTTTATTATACCAAAACATAACAGTTACGTTTTTTTTGACTTTTTTGCGCACCCAGCGATTGTATCATTGACGCAGCATCTACGTAAATCTTAAAACAGCAACTCGTATATTCACCACAGGGAATTGAAAGGTCAAAAAATACTGTTGAGTCAACGAAACATAACAGCTTACGTGTTTTTTTTTTGACTTTTGCACTATCCCACATTGTTCATTGACGCAGCATCCACGTAAAAGTCTTAAAACATGCAATTGCTATATTCACCACAGGTGAATAGAAACGGTGCAAAAAATACCGTTTATTATACCAAAACCTAACATTACTGTTTTTTTGAATTTTGCAACACCCAGCATTTTGTTCAATGACGCAGCATCCCCGAAAATCATAAAAACCGGCAATTCTGATATTCACCACAGAGTAATTGAAAGGTGCATAAAAATACCCGTGTAATCAGTACGAAAACATAACACATACTTGTTTTTTGACTTTTGCACACCCACTATTGTTCATTGACGCAGCATCCACGTAAAATCTATAAAACAGCAATTCTATAAGTCACGCACAGTGAATTTAAAGGTGCAAAAAATAACCGTGTATGTATACGAAAACATAACAGATACGTGTTTTTTGACTTTGCGTCACCCACTTTGTTCTTGATCAGCATCCACGTAAATCTTAAAACAGCAATTCAATAGTTCACGCACAGGTGAAATTGGAAAAGGTGCAAAAAATACCGTGTATTAAACGAAAACATAACAATACAGACATAACAGACATCCTTTTTCCCCGACTTTTTAATACAGGGGTCAGACAGGTTTAATGGTTATACTGCGTTCCAGGACAGTATAGTCAATGCAGTGAAAACTAAAAAGGATTGGTTGAAAGACTCCATTTTCGTCCTTTTTAAATCTAGGCTGCAGGATTTGGGGCTCATGCTGCTTCCAGGACAGGGATATTCAATTCGCAGTTCAAGTAACATGATGTTCATATCAATACTGCCTTCTGGCACTTTTAATTTGTGGTGATGCAGGTTTTAAGGTCAGGCTGTGGTACATAGAACAGGGATAGTGAATGGTCGTAGACCTTATTTTCTGTGACTTTTATAACCTAAGTGTGTTGCCTAAGATGTAGCACGTATCCATTTGACTGTGGTGGATGTTTATTTCCACTTCGTCCAGTCCTTTTGGGTGTAAAGAAGGTGTTGTTTTCTCTCCCATAGACTGAATGGTAATCGCTCATATTGATGCTCACTATCGTGAAAAACTTATCGATAGCGCCGACGTATTTGAACCTATCGCGTCGTATCTCGATAGCCAACCGCAATCGCTCACACTAGTCATATTTCCTTCATCCGAGAAAATTTAACGCGAAAAGAAGCACAAGATGAAGGTTAGTCCATACTATGCGACCCCTGAACAAGACCGCCCCTCCCCCATACGCACAAGCATCAACCTCTACGAACGAAGGCTTTTAGTGTGAACAGCTTGGAATCAACACAAGACTGATACAAAACACTGCTTAAGTTCTCTCAAACACTACTATGCCTCAGTTGCCAATTAACTGAGAACTTCACCCCCTTCATAGGTCATGTCAGTCAACGCCAAAGACTAAACAGAAAAATTAGAAGAAAGTTACGATAGTAATTTAGCAAACCCTAGAAATCGCTGTAGGGCCTTCGGACAAGGTCGACCCAATCGAGAATAGCTTAATTTACAGAGGGTCCTATACGGAATTAATTAGGATCAGGATTAGTACCCAAGAAAAGTACCTTCTGACTCCAAAAACACATTTTCAACGCTTACAACAAACTATTCTCCTTCAGATTTTGCAATTGACTTGTCTAACTGTGGTTTTAAACGTGTGAACGACCAATCCTTCGAATAGATTAAAATGTCATCCAGGTAAAATGACAATACAACAACCAAGTGGAGTTCTCGACAACCATCATTAACCAGGATTCTTGAACCACCGCGAGCATTACACAACCCAAATGGCATAACCAGAATACCAAAAATGACCCTCAGGATTGGTTATAACGCGGTTTTCCCCCTCATTCCCTTCTCAGCTACAGATGAGGTTATAGGCCCCCTCAGTCTAACTTGAAAACCACATCGCGCCCTGGAGTGTTGATTGAACAGATCATGAATCAAGGTAAGGGATATTGGTTTTTTTAACCGTTATCTTATTATAAGTTCATGGTAGTCTATGCATGGACGGAGGCTTCCATCCTTTTTCCCAACAAAAGAAAAACCTTGCAGCCCATAGGGGACACAAGAAGGTCGATATGCCCCTTCGTGTAGCTTTCTGCAAATATAATTCTTCATGCTATTCTCTCCCGGACCGTGAGCCAGATTATATATATCTCCCCTTAGGAACTTCACATCCCGTCAATAGTCAATATCACAGTCATCAAGTTCTATGAGGTGTAGTATCACCACTGTTTCTGAGAAAATACTAGCAAAAGCTCACTAATAGAAACAGGAATTCTTTCTACTCCTCTGATTGCCCATATGACAGAAGACATCTGTCAGCAAACTGTTGTCTCCCACTTGATTAATTTAGCCTGAAATCCATCAACCACCGGGTTATGTTCTGAAGCCAGGCAGCCCAAAACCACATCAGCAGGCAGCCCCTCCATTGATAAATAAATAAACACTTCTCCGTATGTATGGATCCTAAACCAACAACTCGAGCTCCGAGTAACAATGTTGGATTGGCCCCCTTTCGAAGAGTATTGTCAATTAGCCACACACCCTCATGACTCA
Organism: Phyllomedusa bahiana; assembly: GCA_025379985.1. Taxonomy (NCBI): domain Eukaryota; kingdom Metazoa; phylum Chordata; class Amphibia; order Anura; family Hylidae; genus Phyllomedusa; species Phyllomedusa bahiana. Next base: position 28,209 of record JAODAL010035332.1, on the reverse strand, counting down.
GAGAGAGCCTCCAAAGTAGGCCAGACGTTTGTCGAAGGAACGCGTTTTACAAAGATTGGAAAGCAGACCCAGAATCCACAAAAGCTTCCAGAACCCTACAGAGAACAAATATGAGATCTTAACTGGAGCAGAAACTTTTTGATACAATAGGAAATACCTGGTTCGTCTAGGTGATCTCCTGCAATCCACCTAGGCACCTGGAGTTTTTCTGGCCCTGTCTTTCCGTTGAGCACTACGCCGAATGCAGTGTCCATCTACGGCCACAGTAGAAGCACAACCCCGGGTGCGACGAGTATGCCTACCGGTCACTAGCAAAGTCGCGGAAAAGGCTCCCCTTGCCATGGCTCCTCTGGGTTGTAAATCGAAACAATGGAGTTTATGAGTTGACCTGTGTGACCACCGAGGGGAAGCCTTTTCCCCGACGTCTCTCCTAAAACCTGTCCAGACAAACGAGCTAGAGCCATAGCCTCATCTAGAAGTACCAGGGTAGGTAAGCCACCTAAAAATCTTCACAAGGTCATCTAACCCAAATCCTAAATTGGCATCTAAAAGCAGGTCGTTTCACCCAGACGGAAAGCACCAGCGACCGAAATTCAGAGCAAAACTCCTCCACTGTCATTTTACCCTGCCTCAAGGTGTCAGCTGAGCCGTCGGCACCTACAGCTTTCTATCCGGGTCCATCAAAAATAACCACCCAAGGCGCAAAGACCCGTCCACAGAAACAGTCCTGGCGATCAGGCGTAACGAAAATGCCCAACTGCTGGGGACCCTGATAGAAAGGGAGGAGTCAACAGTTTGATCTACAATAAACAATTTGTTTGGATCTCTTAACGTTGTTTCTCCACAAAGAATTTTTTTTCTATTCAAAGGAAAATATAATCGATCAATTGAGAGAACCGCCATGGGCAATGTCCTCCGAGCCAATATACAATTATGCTAATCTATACTTGGGGTAGGTGGGAGATACAATAGTCTTTGGGGACGAACCCCTCAAACATATCGAAAACTATTGCATTCTATACAAGATATATTGATGATACTTTGTTCTGCGAGTAGTGAAAAAAGAGGATTCATAGAGTTCATGCAAAACTTGCAATCAAAACTGAATTGGACTCAGGTTCACCTATGAATAGGAATCCCATCAAATACCCTCGCCTGGATTGATGTAACAAAAGGAAATGATGGTAGATTGAAAACGCTCCCATCTATCGTAAAGAGAACGCAATGTAATTCACTCCCTGCATTGGAGTAGTACCACCCCTATCCTTTAAGAGGAATCCCACGAGGACAACTTCTGAGATTGCGTCCGTAATTGGTACCTCTAAAAATATTTGTTCACCACACAAGAACATTTGTTGAGAGATCATTGAAAAAGAGGTACCCGAGGGATAACCAAGGAAGACATATCACTCGCACACCGCAGAGACAGGAATTTCTTTTAGCACCTAAAAAAAAGATAGATCATTTGATTCAGGGATCATAAATTGATTGAACTTTTTGATGCAAGCCTCTATTAAGTCCGGAAGATCTACTAAACATTGGATATCCACTAATGTATCCTGACATCAAAGATAAAAGTAGGTCTTAGACCAGCCAGTACATGTAGGAAGAAGAGTCTTCAAGACCGTCTTTGAAAGCATTATGTACCTCGCCCTCAAAGTGACTCGATTGTGAGTTAAATAGACAGCCATAAGCTGCTAACAAATTTAGCGGGTGTAAGGCTGTCCCACAAACTGGAACTGGAAAAACTTACAGGAGTATTAAAACTGACATCATTACATTACATTTCATACATTGTGCTCAAAAGGAGTGAATCTGACCGCATTCGATGTCCATGTGACTGGATTATAGTGGAAAAGACCCACCCGGGGAGATTGAAAGTAAGAATAGGTGATACATTTATGTGATATTCGCAACAAAAGAGTCACTCCAGTATCCAGACATATCGTGGAGTCACATGGGAGGTTCCAAGATCTCAAGTTATGGGAATTGATCTTCTCACACCTACTGAACAGAAAGTTAATTTGACATGGATCTCCTCATCGTGAAACCCTTTTGGATTTACACTCTAGGAACTACATTTCCACAGGGGTCTCAATAAACACTAAAATTTTATTGCTACTTATGATGTTGGTACGCATTGTGCGGGCATTGGCGTGACCCATAAGGGAATCATCTTTTGAAATTCCACAGCTTATTAAGGCAACTTTAATTTATATAAAATCGTGTCAAGATCTACTATGTTTTCTCTTCAATATCTCCTCCATACCAAGCTAACATATGTATTCTGAATTCTAATACGTCATTAAGAACATTACTAACTACCATTGTCATAATACTTACTATCTGTTCATACTCTATCCATCCTGATTACTACCAAGATGCCAAAACCGAGATCTATCATTATAACTTAATTTCTTTTCATTGGGTTGCGAGCTGAGAGTTTTTTAGTGTTTGCCCCCATCTGAATGGCCGTTTATCTTGGTGCACATTATGTATTTAAAACTGCGCTAGAACCACGTACTTGTCGTTTTTCACATTATACATGGTAACGAAGAGCCGTTCAGCACAGCATGTGGGCTTAAGTGACCTTTGTGCGCCATATAGCGCAATTCACACATACCAGCACTCAGGCGGAAGTTAAAATTGCCCGTAAAAAGTGACTGTCGCTCCCTAGGGCGGAAGTTGAAAAAAACCCGGAAGGAAAAACGGAGCTAGCATGTGACCGGTTCCACGGTGACAGCTAAGTAGCATCCTGCCTTCCTGACACTTTTAAAAGCTGCCTGTGCATTCAAACAACGGCGGCACACCATACCCCTTCCGTTTGTCTTTTGTAGCCATACGCTCTACTGAACCTGCATTATATGCAATTCACTGTGTTGTAAGTACAGACTTTCTTTCATTCTCTGATGATATGTGCCTGTGCTGCCTGTGGAGTTTCTGGGTCTGCAAATGTTGAAGTGATTGGACCCAGTTGTACTATAAACACACTGTCTGTTTCATAGACACCAGGAGATGCAGTATATACCCCACAGCATGTGGAAACATATTAACCTGCACTATATGATTTGTCACTTTATAGACATCTAATATGGACAGGATAAATTGGGAGTAACTTATCCGTTTATACCCGCAGTTTCTAGATTCTTTGATTCTATTTCTAGATATATACATCACTCTTTCATTGGTTTCCCTTGAAGAGACTGTGGTGGGCGAAACTATTTGGACATGTATGAGATTTTTTTTTTTTTTTTTTTTAAAACCCAACGTAAGGGTACGATTTGATCAATAGGGGTAAGGCCTCCATACCGGTGAGGGTCCGCCCTTGTCGACGAGTGCTCTAACAATCTACACTGGTGTGGAGACCCCCAGTGACTCGTCAGAGTTAGTAGTTATTAATGCGCCATTCTTTCATTGGCACTTATGTGTGTTTTTGATTTATGTATTTAATGCTCAGCCGCATACTATTTTAAAATTGTGAAGTAAAAGTTAAATTTTATATTGCACACAATTATCATACACACTCCATTTTTTGGTTTTTTTGGACCCTGAAGTAGGGACATAACTATTTCCACTTTCTGCTCCTCATCGCCTGAGGTACATGGGCGGAGCCTAAAGTACAGGCGACATCCCTCTCTAAATGCCAAAAAGGAATTCCTGTTGCCTGAGAACCTGTCAGGCAACAGGATAGGAGGTTCCACAGGAGGGGAAGGTAGCGCAGGGACACTGAGACTTGAGGAAGTCTCCTGCTGTTGTACCCGCAGCGCCAGATCCTGAACTACCTGGGTAAGCCCCTTCATCTGCTCTACCAGAGCTGTCATGGGGTTCATAGTGAGTGGAGAGCAGTGACGATTTCGGCCTGTGATAATGTCTCTGCGCTACTAGAGTGCTGGGGCCATCAGGAGGTAGAATAGTCAGACAGTCCGGATATAATACCAAATCAGGAATGCCAAACCACAAAACAGAACCAGAGGGATAAATGTAAACAAGCCGAGGTCAAAACACGAATGGGAGCGAGGTACAAAAACGGAGAGCAAGACATGGTCAGGGAACAAGCTGAGGTCAGGTACATGGATGAGCAAATAACAAGCAATAGCACAAGGAATACAAGGCAGCCAGGAAATATCACAGGCGCAGCACTCAGCTTTCAGGGAGTTTAAATGTGATTCCCGGATACCGCCCCTGCAGCTGATTGGAGCGGCCTCCGGGTCCTCCCATTGGCTGGTGCGACACGCCCCCTGTCCAGAGTGGCTGGACCTCTGTCACTCCCAGCAGACTGTCTATCAGGGTGGGGTCGCTGATCAGCTGCTGCAGAATGTTGCTCCCTGCAGACTGAGCCCTGACAATGGATGGATAAGAATAACACTATTTAATATTTTATATTCATTGATGTTGTATGCTCTGATTTTTGGCTATAGTGTTCATATCATTTTGGTTATCCACACTATAATGTTAAGTAATATTTTTAACAGTCATGTTTTATATAAGGGGTTACATATAGTTACAACTTACGTATGGTTCAAAAAAATCCAACAAGTTCAACCAAGGGTCTTTATTTAATGTTGCATTTGTCTCACAAAAAAAAACAAGCCATCCGACAGTGTTGCCAACATAAAATTAAAATGCTTTGAGTCCTTGAATGACACAACATAGACAATTGTTTTCTAAATAAATGAATTTTATTGTGCTAAAGTGAAAAAATATGTATGGAAAATGGTATTATCAGTATTTAGCTATCACAGTACAGTAAAAGTTGTACAAACAAAACCCAAAAAAACAATGGCAGGAAGGTTGTTGTATTTCACTCAGCATATATATATACATATATATTATCTTTCAAAAGTTTGGGTTCACTTAGAAATTTACTTATTTTTGAAAGAAAAGCACAGTTTTTTTCAATGAACCTAACATTAAGTGAATCAGAAATACACTCTATACATTGTTAATGTGGTAAATTACTATTCTAGCTGCAAACATCTGTTTGTTAATGCAATATCTACACAGGTGTATAGAGGCCCATTTCCAACAACCATCACTCCAGTGTTCTAATGGTACATTGTGTTTGCTAACTGTGTAAGAAAGCTATTGGATATTTTGAACGCCCTTGAAAAACCTTGTGCAAGTATGTTAGCACAGCTGAAAACAGTTTTGCTGATTAAAGAAGCTATACAACTGACCTTCCTTTGAGCTAGTAGAGAATCGGGAGCATTACATTTGTTGCTTCGATTAAACTCGCAAAATGGCCAGAGAAAAAGAACTTTCATGTGAAACTCGACAGTCTATTCTTGTTCTGAGAGATGAAGGCTATTCCATGCGAGAAATTGCCAAGAAACTGAAGATTTCCTACAACGGTGTGTACTACTCCCTTCAGAGGAGAGCACAAACAGGCTCTAACCAGAGTAGAAAGAGAAGTCGGAGGCCCCGCTGCACAACTGAGCAACAAGACAGGTACATTAGAGTCTCAAGTTTGATAAACGACGCCTCAAAGGTCCTCAACTGGTAGCTTCATTAAATAGTACCCGCAAAACGCCTGCAGTCAAGAGGTGACTCCGGGATGCTGGCCTTCAGGGCAGAGTGGCCAAGAAAAAGCCATATCTGAGACTGGCTAATAAAAGGAAAAGATTAATATGAGCTAAAGAACACAGACATTGGACAGAGGAAGATTGGAAAAAAGTGTTATGGACGACGAATCGAAGTCTGAGGTGTTTGGATCACACAGAAGAACATTTGTGAGACGCAGAACAACTGAAAAGACGCTGGAAGAGTGCCTGAAACCCTCTGTCAAGAATGGTGGAGGTCATGTGATGGTCTGGGGTTGCTTTGGTGCTGGTAAAGTAGGAGATTTGTACAAAGTAAAAGCGATTTTGAATAAGGAAGGCTATCACTCCATTTTGCAACGCCATGCCATACCCTGTGGACGGCGCTTGATTGGAGCCAATTTCATCCTGTAACAGGACAATGACCCAAAGCAACCTCCAAATTATGCAAGAACTATTTAGGGAAGAAGCAGGCAGCTGGTATTCTATCTGTAATGGAGCGGCCGCGCAGTCACCAGATCTCAACCCCATTGAGCTGTTGTGGGAGCAGCTTGACCGTATGCTACGCAAATGTGCCCATCAAGCCAATCCAACTTGTGGGAGGGGCTTCTGGAAGCATGGGGTGAAATTTCTCCAGATGACCTCAGCAAATGAACAGCTAGAACGCCAAAGGTCTGCAATGCTGGAATTGCTGCAAAGGGAGCGACGAATGCAAAGTCTGAAGTAGAAAATTATTATTTCAAATAAAAATCTTTATTTATAACCTTGTCAATGTCTGGACGAGATTTATATTCATTTTGCAACTCATTTGATAAATAAGTATGAGTTTTCAGGGAAAACACAAAATTGTCTGGGTGACCCCAAACTTTTGAATGGTAGTATATATATAGTATAGTATAGATAGATAGATAGATAGATTCCTTATTAGTACGACATTATTAAAAAAAACAAAATTGATGTATACGTATAGATAAATATATAGAACAATAAAGTGAAACTATTAATAAATATTTAAATAAATAGTTAATTGCAATACACACCAGTAAAAGGTCAAAGTGACTGCAAAAAGGAGTGCAGCAAAATATGAACCAACTAATTTATAGACAGGTTTTTTAATCATTGTTTTGGCTTTTCCTTTAAAGAGAACCTGTCACATAGATTATGCCCCCCTTGCTGAGGGCAGAAAAAGCTAGTGTCAGACCTGCTGTTGCCAGAGCTGTGTCCCTTATTCTGTAAGATGCTGTAGTTTTCGTGTATTTAATGCTCAAATCTGCAGTTTTCAGCCAGAAGATTCATTCGAAGAGTCCTTCAAAGAGTCAGTTTTTTTTAAACCCGGCCAATCGGAGGCTAGCCCCGCCCACCTCAACTGACAAACCTATTACTTTCAATAGGTAGAAACGTGAATAACTGTCAGGTGGGAGTGGCTAGCCTTTGGTAGGCGGTGCTAACACCTGCTCATGAATAAGATTTGAGCATTAAATGCTCTAAAACTGCTGCATCTTACAGAATAAGGGACACAGCGCTGGAAACAGCAGGTCTGACACTAGCTTATACTGCCCTCAGCAAAGGGGGCATAACCTATGTGACAGGTTCCCTTTAATATACCAAAACATGTTGATGGTTGAGGATAGGAACTGTAAAACTCTCATAAATTGACAATACAGAGATTGAGAACCCTTCGAGAGTTCCCCAAACACCCACTTTGCAGGAAAATGTCACCCAGTTTTATGTCAGTCAAGAAGCAGACAACAAGTGGTGAGGGCATGGAAAAAGAGGGGAAAGAGACGGGAATCACATGCTCAATTCTTTACTACAAGACTGACCAAGGATAGACGTTGAAGGAAATGGGTATCAGTGGTTTTCTTCATCATTGCCTAAACTATCCATAATGGCAAAGTCCAAGAGCCAGTTATGGGCCCATATACGGTTGCCCTGGGACCACAGTGTACAAGTAGGTGATCCGGAAGACTGTTTGTATGAGTATGTATGCCCACTAAACAAATCCTGTAGGTCACTTTGCTTCTGCTATAAGTGTCCATGACCTAGTCCCGACTGCCAACATATCTACAGCTGGATATTCTGGCAAAGTAACAGGATCCAATCCTAACGGGGCACTTGCTATAACCAGTAAATGTATATTTCTGGCCTCCCCGTGTTAATACCAGCTGAGCTGGGAAATTACAGGCCCAGAGACAACCCTCAGATGAAACTATGGGCCTGCATGTATGAAAACTGTCTCTCAGTAAGACAGTAAGTCTTTGTTGTCCGTAGCAACCAATCAGAGCTCATAGCAACCAATCAGAGCTCATAGTAACCAATAAGAGCCCATAGCAACCAATCCGATCTCAAAGCAACCAATCCGAGCTCATAGCAACCAATCCGAGCCCATAGCAACCAATCAGAGCCCATAGCAACCAATCAGAGCTCATAGTGATCAATCAGAGTCCATAGCAACCAATCAGAGCTCATATCAACCAATCAGATCTCATAGTAACCAATCCGCGCTCATAGCAACCCATCAGAGCCCATCGCAACCAATTAGTTGCTATGAGCTCTGATTGGTTGCTATGGGCTCTGATTGGTAACTATGAGATCTGATTGGTTACTATGGGCAACAAAGAAAGTCTTACTGCTAGACAGTTTTCATACATAAGGGCCTATATGTATAGGCTATATAACATGTGTAGCACTACCATATTTGGCTCATACTTACAGATGTAGAGATCCAAAATCCATTATTCTCAATTCATTTGTAGATTGTTTTATTTACATTTAGATTTATATTTAATTTAGCAATGATACTTTACGTATCTGCAACTAAAGTGCCCTCATTCTACGTACTGTATGTGCGGCGAGCACAGGTATATTCAACCCGCTGTCTACCTGAGACGTGTCCCTCATTACTAGGTGACTGAGCTCATGCACCTTTTCGGCACTTTCTAAAAATATCTTATTTCTAATTGACTGAATCTTTATTATTATTATGTTGATTTGCCAAGAAGGACTAGTAATTAGGAGGCAGCTAAGTGTGATTATTCTCTTATTACCTCCCCCTATACATTCTGTACCGTGTACAAGAGCGTCTGTTATATTATGCAATGCCGGCTGCTGATAATTACTCTATATATAGAACATGTACCTGTCATTATTTAATTACTTTTACTTACTCAAGTTACTTTTTATTTCACAGGTATTGCATCATTTTATCATATTTCATTTCATCGAGCTGTGAAACACAGAAAAGTAAACTCGCGCTGTATGGCGGTGACAAAGATTTGGTATTCAGGACAAGGGCAGATACAGCACGGACATTATCCACTTCCTCCCCGCCTCGTTAATTTTTTCTTGTACATGCGGATTTGAAAACTATAACTCATTTTCTTTTAGTCTACTAATTATTTTTGCTTTTTGTTATGTGATACTAAAAGGGGTTGTATCATTTCATTAAATGGTCTTCAGAATAAGGGGACAGTGAAAACAAGCAACTTTACAATTGGATGTCATTTGCAGAGCTGTCTTGTTTCCACAGTCTGCTTTATCTTCGTTTTCTGTAAACACTGTTCCCCAGTGCCGGTCGGATTCCACCTCCTTTCATTTCATTGGCTGACGGCTCTACTAATTTACATTCTGTCTGGCCTGCCGGTCGTATTCACGGGAGCGTGCATTCCTGCCTCTCTCACTCAGAATAAAGAGCTGGCAACAATTTCACTCTATACAGCTAGCAGCTCCTCGGTGACACTATAGCTGCTTCTACAATCAGAAAACAGTAGAATTGTGCTTCGGTGCCTAATGCTCCTGCGTGTAAGGGGCTGGCAACAATTTCACTCTATACAGCCACCAGCTCCTCAGTGACACTGCAACTGCTTCTACAAACAGAAAACAGCAGAATTGTGCCTCGGTGCAGTCTAGACTGAATGCAGGCTCTTACAAAATAAGAGTGCATAGGGAGAGGACAGCGACATGTGGCCTTAGAGAGGGGTGGGAACACACTGACTCAGGAGCGAGCAAGAACAGTGAAGGGGGGAATGATGTCATCCCCCTTCAGTTAAGAAACACCCAGCTGGGAGGGGAAGAAGCGCCCCTAGATTTCAGGAACTGAGAGAATCAAGCTTCAAGAAAACAGCCGAACTGATGAAGCGATACATCCCCTTCAAGACTTTAATTTTTACATCAGAATTGTTTTTATAATATCAGGTAAGCAGTAGAAATATAAATAACAGTCTATTTTACAGGTTTTTTCTATTTTACCAAAAAAACTGTTTTAAATTGTGTCACTTTTCCTTTATAGACTTTTTTCAAGTACATATTTATATGATATAATTTATAGATATATTATATGTAGGGGCGGGGGTTAGTGGCTGAAAGTAATTTTTAAACTAATTATTTTATTTATTTTTATTGCTTTTTTTTGTTGTACAAATCCATACCAGTTTCGAAGTGGCGAGGCTGAGACTAGTTTTGCCATAGAACAGGACACATGTATAGACTGTCGGATCGTACACTATTTAAAACAGAGGTAAAACTTGCGAGTCAACACCAGGTTCATACATGTCCCCCTTAGAGCATATATGTAACATTTGCTTACCATACCGGCAGACCTGAGGCATGGATCCTCTGGACCACCACAAGTAGAGATGGGCGAATTGATTCTAACGAAGTGGAATTCGTTTAGAATTTCAGGAAAACTTCGATTCTGAACGAAGTCGAAGTTTGGGGTGATTCGCGGGAACGAAGTGTGTTTTTGATTGATAAAATGGCTGCGAGCACATGGCGTTACATGGGGCAAAGCACTCTGGGAGGAAGAAGGGCATAGCCTGCATGACATGTGCAGAGATGAAGCCAATCAGACACGGGCGGGATTCTGTGACGTCACCGCACTATATAAGTCCGGACGCGACGCTGGGAGCTCACACTCCTCTCACTGTACTGATCAGGGAAGGTGCTGCCGCGGCTGCTTATGATGTCTCATACTAAAGAACACACTTTTATACAGCAATTTTTGGGGGGTGTCTCAGCTTGTCTCAGAGACTGCTTCTCTTACGTTCTAATTCTGATTTTGTGGGGTATTGGAACTGAAGTCCAGTGTGCGTCCACTGCAGCTGCATATACATTTTAATGCTATCTGCTCAGTTCTTGAGCACATTGAATATCCAATGGTTATCTAAGCCTGTTGTTGCTGTTGTATTTTGCGCAATTTAGATCCAGGGGTTAATTAAGCATTGTTCTGCTGTTGTGGTCACTAAAAGAAACATTCTTTTTCACCGCCAAAGAAGAAATTTTGCCTGTAGCATAATTCATAAGCGAAGGTTAATTACGAGTTTTTCAGTTGTTGTGTTCTGTAAAATATACGCCGTTTTAACACACTACAAAGCTGGTAATTGTTGGCAGCAAATTTCTTTTGCGCAATTTACATCCAAGGGTTAACTAAGTATTTTTCTGCAGTTGTATTCAGTAAAAGAAACTTTGTTTTTCACCGCCAAAGAAGAAATTCTGTTGCATAATTCATATTCGAAGGTTAATTAAGCCTGTTTGTTCTTTTATATTCAGTAAAATACACAGAGTTTTTAAACGGCACATACAAGTCAATTTTTCCTGCCCATTTGTGGAGCGCAAGTTATATCCAAGGGTTACCCAAGCTTGTTAGTGGGTTCATTTGGAGTCAAATACAGGGTGTATATTTATCATTGGCTTGCTGCACTCAGCCGCCTCTTTTAAACCTGTGCAGGATAATTCAATAGCAGGTTCCTATCACTCCTGGGGAAGTGGCAGTCTGAATGGACTCCTAGCAAGGTAACATGTTTTAGTGTAGGGACTCACCTGCTCTGGGATCCCCTTGACGTTTTGGGAGGTGAGCTTAATACAATCTTTGATCAAAAACTGTAAACTAAGAGTCCCAGGTTTTTCATATTTTCCTTAGCAGTAATGCATTTCCAATATTCCTATATACCTTGAGGTTTTACTTAGTCTTTAGTGTGCCACTGTTATTTGTATTAGATGTATGCTATTGCCTTTTCAGTGTGCACCTATGCTTATGTTTTCAAAGTATATTTTAGATGTGCACAGCCTAATTACGTTTTGAAGTCTATTTGAGAAATGGCAATCTCATTGGCTTGCTGCACTCAGCCGCCTCTTTTAAACCTGTGCAGGATAATTCAATAGCAGGTTCCTAGCACTCCTGGGGAAGTGGCAGTCTGAATGGACTCCTAGCAAGGTAACATGTTTTAGTGTAGGGACTCACCTGCTATGGGAACCCCTTGACGTTTTGGGAGGTGAGCTTAATACAATCTTTGATCAAAAACTGTAAACTAAGAGTCCCAGGTTTTTCATATTTTCCTTAGCAGTAATGCATTTCCAATATTCCTATATACCTTGAGGTTTTACTTAGTCTTTAGTGTGCCACTGTTATTTGTATTAGATGACAGCACAGCAAGGGGACGTCGCAGCAGGGGTCACTCAGTGAGGCCAGAACTGCCGGTGTCATCTAGCGGCCGTGTGCTGACCAGCAACCCAAGGGTTCTTGATTGGCTGACTAGGTCATCCACTTCCTCCCAGATGACATCTGACAACCCCAGCCAAGAGTCGGTGGGAACGTCAGACACAACCCTTAGTTGGCATGGCCCGGGAGCGGGTCAGCGACCCTCACCAGTCCTCAACCTGCCTCTGTCCCATCCGGTTCCCTCAGCCAGAGATCTACTATGTGGTCTGGGCTCAGTGCCACTATACAGTGCCACTATATATATCCCCTGCTTCTTGCAGTAGGTGGCAAAGTATAGATGTGGAGAGTGGCATGGGAGGTCATGTTGTGAGGGGTCAGCCTCTGCATCCCAAGCCCGGGTGATGAGGACAGCAGTGACGATGAAAACCAAATAGATGATGATGTAGCCGACCGCACTTGGGAGCCGGGTGAGGCAAGGGCTTCATCATCGTCAGGAAAAGAAGGCGACAGGCAGCGGCGCAGCCAGCAAGTGAGTTGTGTGGCCATGAGTCAGCAGGGTAGCAGCAGTGTGAGGTCAGGAGCCAAGCGGCCATGGGGTAGAAAAACCGCTTCGCGGGCCCAAGAAAAGTAGCGGCACAGGGGTCAGCAAGGCACCGGCGGTAGTAGTCATCAGTGCAGAGTGTTGGCGGTAAAATCAGCTACTGGGGCAGTGTGGCATTCTTTTCTAAGACACCGGAGGAGCCGTATTAGGTATATGTAGAATCTGTAGGCAGAAAGGAAGCGTGGCCAGGGGCTAACGTTGGCACCACGGCCCTGCGTCAACACATGCAGCGTCACTATCCAATGGCCTGGAAGAAACGTGGCTCCAGATGTGGTAGTCCATCCTGCCCCTCCGCAGCAGAAAGCAGCGCCCAGTGGCACGCATGCCATTGCAGCCAGTAAAAGGCTCCACCACCTCTGCAGAAGGGAGCTGTTTCTCTTTGCCATCATCTCCCGGTCCAGATGCTCTGCCCTCGCAAACTATGGCGCCAGCAGTCGTTCAACGAGGCGATTGCAAAGAGACAACGTTATGCGCCCAAAACCATCCTAAGGTGCGAAGCTGACCGTGCTACTGTCCAAATTTTGTTGGGTACTGCAGTCCCTCCCTTTCCAAATGGGGGGACTCTGCACCGTTCAGAGAACTAATGGCTTGTGCCGAGCCGAGATGGAGAGTTCCAAGCTGTAATTTCTTTTCCAAAAAGGCAGTACCAGCCCTTCAAAATATGTACAACAGAAGGTGGGCCAGTCCTTGAGCTTATCGTTTGTTCCAAGGTGCACGGCAGCGCGGCGTGTGGAGTTTGTAACATACGGTCGGGGCCCAGTACATGTCCTTTATGGCTCACTGGGTGAATGTACTTTCTGCCCAGCCACACCAGCAACTGGACAGGAGACACCGATTTCTCTTCCATGTTGTCAAACTGCTGCTCCTGCGCTAATGTCCGCCTCCTCCTCCTCCACCACCACCACCATCTCAGCCTTAAACAAGTACTGCTCCATATCCCACATGTGTAGGCACAGCGGTGTCACGCAGTTCTACACCTGGCTTGCCTCGGCGAACGAAGTCACACAGGGGAGGAACTGCTCCGCGTCATGCAGCAAGAAATTGATGTTTGGCTTTCTCTGCAAATCGGAACCATGGTGACGGACAATGCGAGGAACATGGCGCACATGTTCAATCTGGTTGTGAAAAGGTTCCTGAAATCTTCCACCGATCTTCCGAAGATTCTAAAAATGGCCAGGAAACTGTGCATGCACTTCATCCATTCCTACAAAGCCAGGAACACCCTCCTCGAGTTGCAGCGGCAGAATGGCCTCCCCCAACACACGGCTGATAGCGATGTTTCCACCCGTTGAAATTCCAGCCTGCACATGTTGGACCGACTGTATGAACAGAGAAAGGCCATTAACGATTTTTTGATGATCCAGGCGGACAGGAGTACTCCCCTGTGTAACTTTGATGTCAGCCAGTGACAGCTCATTCATGACATCTGCCGTTTGCTGAGGCCATTCGAGGAGGCCACGTTATTTGTCAGTCGCCAGGACTACAGGATGAATAACATCATTCCACTGCTTCATGTCCTGGAACAGATGCTGAAAAATCTGTCTGGGCAGGGGGACTGGAGACGTGGCGACTACATCTCGCGGCCACATGAGCTGGTGGGGACTGAAATGGAGGAGGAGGAGGAGGAGTAGGAGATAGGAGCGAAGCATTGTCTGGTGAAATGAGTGGATTTTCTACCCAGGTGACAGGAGAGGAGGAGCAAGAGCAGCTGGAGGAGGTAGATGGAGATGAGGAAGACGAGGCAGATGACCCGCAAGCACCGTGGCAGTATACAGTGGAGATGGAGGGAGGGCCTTCGGAGTCACTTGTGCAGATGGCCCGCAGCATGCTGATTTGCCTGGCTAGTGACAGCCCAATAGTCACCATCCGGCAGAGGGATGACTTCTGGCTTCCACCCTATTGGACCCTCGCTACCGGTCCAAAATTTGGGGGCCTTTTCCCAGCTTTCTGAGAGGGAGGACAAACTCAAATACTATAGGGAAATCCTCCATAGTCAGTTGGCCGTGCCTATGTGCGGGATCGCCCCCTCTGACAGGTCTGGCCGGGGAGTTCCTCAGCGCTCACATACTACTGCCGCGGCTGCTGGAGTAAGGTGGGTGGGGGGGGTTAGGAGCAGTACCAGATCCATCAGCAGCAACCTAAGTCTGGAGTCACTGATGAGCAGCTTCCTTCACCCGCCTAGTGAGGAGGGCGGTCGCCAGCAGCAGCAGCAGCAGGACCTTGAGCAGACCCTGAACCAACAGGTGGTGGCCTACTTGGACAGCACTCTGCCACCCCAGTTAGAAGATCCGCTGGACTACTGGGCAGCCAAACTGGATGTGTGGCCGCAACTTGCCGAGTTTGCAGTGGAGAAGACTGTCCTGCCCGGCCAGTAGTGTGGCATCAGAGCAGGTGTTCAGTGCGGCAGGGGCCATCGTTACCCCAAGGAGAAACCCGTTGTCCACGGGAAATGTGGAAGACTGACCTTTGTCAAGATGAATCAGGCGTGGATCGGCCAGGATTTCCACACACCAATGCCTTAGGCGTCAGACTACATCAGCCATGACGCCTCACCCAAACTTTGAGAAATTAGTCTGGATTCACACTACCTGCCTCAGTCACTATTCTGATGCCACACATCTGCTGCCAGTTTCTCCATCTGCCTACCACCATCTTTACCAGGGACTGGTATTGCCACCCACCTCCACACTGTCATTGTGCCACTCTATGACCTCATGCTGCTGTTGCTGTTGATGCTGTGACATCCACAGTGTGTCATTGTGCCACTGTCTGACCTCATGCTGCTGCTGTGGCTGCTGCCGTGACCTCCACACTGTATCATTGTGCTACTCTGTGGCCTACTCCTGTTTTTGCCACCTCCAGAATGTCATTGTGCCACTGCCTGACCTCATGCTGCTGCCGTCACCTCCACACTGTGTCATTGTGCCACTCTGTGGCCTACTCCTGTTTTTGCCACCTCCAGAATGTCATTGTGCCACTGTCTGACCTCATGCTGCTGTGGCTGCCGCCGTCACCTCCACACTCTGTCACTAATGTTGCCACCTGAGCTCTCAGCTTGTTTTTTTCCCAGCTGTCGCTGCCATGACTTTATCAGGCTACATTCCCCCTTCAGTTTTTTGGTCAGTTTTGCTCTCTTAAGTGCCCAAGGAATTTTATAGTGAAGCGATTCTAAGAGCGGCGGCAGTCATGTGCGTGTCATACTAAAAGACAACATTGTATGAAGACCAAACCAAGCTCCCTTGCATTTTTTAAGCATGGCACAACGTTCTACAGCACCCTGCAGGCTCTGTGCAGCCTGGAAATAGCTGTTTTTAGATGTAATCCGTCCCAAAGTAATTCGGACCGAAACAAATTTTGTCGGAAAATTCGGCGAAGTCGCTGAATCGAATTTTTGAGAAATTCGCCCATCTCTAACCACAAGTGATGGTACAAGCCACGCCAAAGAACAAAGTCTAAGTAGGTCCTAGTATTCACCAGAGCCCGCCGCAAGGCAGGTGGGGCTTGCTGAGGCAAGAGACCAGGGCCGCCATACAGGGGGTACAACCGGTACTCCCGTATGGGGCCCGGTGGAATAAGGGGGCCCGCGGCAAGCGGGCCCCCTTATTCCTCACGGCAGGCGGGGCCCGGCGGCGCAGCCGCCGAACCAGGCTCCGCCTGGCCCACGTGTGGGCCCGAGCTCCTGCGGGCCCGGAGGCAGTGCCGTCGCTCCCCGGGGCCCGGTCGCGCATCCGGTCTCTGAACCCCCCGGGCCCGCTCCCGAGCGTTTAAAGAGCACCGGCCCGGGAGTTGGGGACTGATGTCCCCGACTCCCGGGCCTGCGCAGTGTCAGCGGAGCACAGCGCCACTAGCGCTGCGCTCCGCTGATCTCCCCGGCCGGCTGAAGGCGTTAGGTCTTCAGCCTGCCGGGCGCCGGCCCCTACTGCTGATGTAGGCGGCACGGTGACGTCACTTCACTGCGCCGCCCATGCAGGGCGGCAGGAGCCGGCGGGAGCACGGAGGGGCCGGGAGCGGGAGCGAGGCTCAGGTAAGTGACTGATTTGTTTTTTTTTTATATATAAGGGGGCCCTGACCACTGCCTTATCTAAAGGGGGGCCCCTGCTGCTGCCTACAACTAAAGGGGGCCCCCGACTGCTGCCTATATCTAAAGGGGGGCTGCTGTGCCTAAAAATAAAGGGGGCCCTGACTGTGCCTACAACTAAAGGGGGGCCCCTGGCTGCTGCCTACAACTACCGGGGCCCTGACTGCTGCCTATATCTAAAGGGGGGGCCCTGGCTGCTGCCTATATCTAAAGGGGGGGGCCCTGGCTGCTGCCTATATCTAAAGGGGGCCCTGCTGCTGCCTATATCTAAAGGGGGCCCTGACTGCTGCCTATATCTAAAGGGGGCCCACGCTGCTGCCTATATCAAAATGGGGGCCCTGGCTTCTGCCTATATCTAAAGGGGGCCTGTCTGCTTCCTATATCTAAAGGGGGCCCCTGGTGCTGCCTACAATTTAAAGGGGGGCCCTGGCTGCGGCCTACAACTAAAGGGGGCCCTGGCTGCTGCCTACAACTAAAGGGGGCCCTGCTGCTGCCTACAACTAAAGGGGGGCCTGCTGCTGCCTAAAAACTAAAGGGGGCTCGGGCTGCTGCCTAACCTCTAAAGGGGGCCCTGACGCTGCCTAACCTTTTAAAGGGGGGCCCTGACGCTGCCTAACCTCTAAAGGGGGCCCTGACTCTGCCAAACCTCTAAAGGGGGTCCCTGACTCATACCTAACCTCAAAAGGAGGGCCCTGACCCCCTACAAACTAAAGGGGGACTCATGGCTAGGTACCCCCCAACCTACCTGGGGCTGGGCCCTACCAACTTATCCAGCGGGTGTCTTTCTACTAAATAGGGCCTATCTAATTACCGGGACCTTTCCCATTTGCTACCTACCTGGTAATATTTAATTGTTAGGGGGGCAGCCCATAGCTGTAACATTTCTCCAGGGGGTTTAGTCCTCTCCCCCCTCCAACCCTTAGGATACTAGACCCGTAAGTTATGGCTTGTTCCCGCTCTCCCACCCTGGGGAACTTTGTACAGCGGTGGGAATAGGTAAAAAAATGCTTGAAAATTGAGGATTCTAAGGGTTTGTGTGTAATTTCTGCAGGGATGAGTTGTGGCCGGGACAAGTCATTTTTGGCGGTGTTGGAATGGATGCAGAAGAAAAGGGAATAAGAACGACTCAAGAGAAGAGAACGACTCCTCAGATAGGCGTCTCTGGTGGGGTCCTGATTTCAGCGGTTATGTTACTTCTATATTGGATCAGTGCTGTATTCACTGTAATGTGATGTACTGAGCTGGTGTCTGACCTCTATTTTGGTGGTGTTGTAGGTTATACCTGAGCTGGTGTCTGACCTCTATGTGGTCTCTATATGGTGGTGTTGTAGGTTTAACTGAGCTGGTGTCTGACCTCTATGTGGTCTCTAATTGGGGGTGGTTTTAGGTTATTTCCTGAGTGTGTCTGACCTCTATGTGGTCTCTATATGGTGGGTGTTGTAGGGTTTTACCTGAGCGGTGTCTGACCTTTATGTGGTGTCTATGTGATGATGTTGTAGGTTATACCTGAGCGGTGTCTGACCTCTATGAGTCTTTATATGGCAGTGTTGTAGGTTATACCTGAGCTGGGATCTGACCCCTCTGTGGTCTCTATATAGCGGTTTTAGTAGGTTATACCTGAGCTGGTGTTGGACTTATGTGGTGGTGTTGTAGGTTATGTCGGCGCTGGTATAATGCCAGCGTACATGGGGGTCCCCGATTGACCCTGTGATAGGAGTTACATTACTTTTTGTGGTGTTTATTTTAGAAGGTGGTGAGGTGCGTGACCAAGGGAACCATGGAGGGGGATAGTGTAGTGGGCTGGTGGGGGTGGATATTGTATTTGGGCTGGTGGGGGGAGCAGATATTGTATGTGGGCTGGGGGGGGGGAGCGGATATTGTATGTGGGCTGGTGGGGGGAGCGGATATTGTATGTGGGCTGGTGGGGAGAGCGGATATTGTATGTGGGCTGGTGGGGGATATGGATGGAGTACTTAGCCCTGTGTCTATGATATGTGAGACAGACAGACATGTGATCTCTTGCATTGTATACCAATACAGTTCTTTTTTGCACACGTATTATGTGGTAAATGGGCGTCTTATGTCCGAGGGGGCCCTTTTTTTTTGCTGGGGCGGGGCGAGGTTGCTGGGGGGGGGGGTTTTTTCATGGGGGGGCCCAGGTGCTTCGCTGAGGGGGCCCTTGAAATTTTGTTCCCCTCAAGAAATACCACCTACCCCAAACACGATTCTTGTGCAAAAAGCTGAGGTGCAGGTGGTAAAAACCGGCAGGCAAACTTTTGGGTCGGGGAAGGCAACAGAACGGGGCAGGCAGCAAGTTCTTGATCAGGGCGTAGGCGGGGAACTGATACACAAAAAGACAGAAACAAAAGGAAAATCTTTTTTTATAGGAAAGGGGGACAGCATGAACGTTGGTGCTGACAGGCCCCGTTCAAATGCTTTAAGGCAAAGTAGAATGTGCCAGAATGTATGAACCTTTTTTGAGGTCAACATAAAGGGGGGTGTAGACCATACCAAGTTGGGTCGGGACCACCCTTTTCCCCGGTCTGGCTGTTCTTCTGCAGGTTTAAAATCAGGGGAAAGGAGGCCAATACCACAAGTCTGGTAGGCACCACCTTTACCCTGGTCTGGGGTTTTCTGCAGGTCATACATACGGCGCAGTGTGAGCCAAAACCCCAAGTTGCTCAGGCCCACCTTTACCCCGGGTTTGGCGTTCTTTGCAGGGCTCATTACAGGACAGGTGAGCCAAAACAAATCTGGCTCAGGCCCACCTTACCCCCGGGCTGGCTGTTTTCTGCAGGTCATAATACAGGGCAGTGTAGAGCCCCAAAACCCCAGTCTGGCTCAGGCACCACCTTTACCCGGTTGGGTGTTCTTCTGCAGGTCTAATAAGGGCAGTGAGACCCAATACCCCAAATCTGGCAGGCACCACCTTTTACCCTGGTCTGGGGTGTTTTTCCCGCGGTATCAACAGGGAAGTGTGAGCCCAAAAAACCCGTCTGGCCCGGCACCACCTTTAACCCCTTTGGGTGTTCTTTGCAGGTCATACATACAGGGCAGTGTAGAGCAATCCACAGTTGGTCAGGCACCCCCTTTACCTGGTCTGGTGTTCTTCGCAGGGCATACATACAGGGATGAGAGCCCAAAACCCAAGTTGGCTCAGGCACCACCCTTTCCCCGGTTGGTGTTCTTCTGCGGGCATACTACAGGGCAGTGTAGAGCCACCACAAGTCTGGGTCGGCACCCCTTTCCTGGTTGGTGTTCTTTGCAGGTCTTCTACAGGGGGTGTGGCCAATACCAAAAAGTCGGGTAGGCACCACCTTTACCCCCGGTCTGGCTGTTCTTTTGCAGGTCATACATACAGGGCAGTGTAGACCAAAACCACAAGTCTTGCTAAGGCACCACCTTTACCTGGTCTGTTCTTATGCAGGTCGATACATACAGGCGCGAGTGTGGGGCCAATACCACAAAGTCTGGCTCAGGCACCACCTTTACCCTGGTCTGACTGTTCTTCTGAAGGTACTTTTCAATAAGGACAGTGTTGAGCCATTACACAAGTCTGGGCTCAGGCCACCACCTCTTTACCTGGTCTGGCTGTTCTTCCTGCATGTCATACATACAGGGCCAGTGTAGGCAATCACCACAGGCTTGCTCAGGCACAACTTTACCCTGGTCTGCTAATTCTAAACTGTTCTGCTACATAGATTTGGTTGTCACACAAGAATATTAATGTGTTACTTCTATGAATGTGGTACGACGCCCCCCAGAAGTGCCCCAATTCTTGGCGCACTAAAAAGTGTCTTTGGCGCATTACAAAGGGACTTATCGCGCCAAAGTATGGAGTGCGCCTGCTCATACATTCTTTTTGGCTCTAAATGCTCCAGAAAACTGGCACAGCCTCGTTCATACACGTCGCCCTAAGTGTACTATGGAGGCAGCAGGTAGGACTAGGGAAGGCTGCATAATATCAGACCAGCAGCCAGCAATTACCAATTACCGGCTTTAAATTTCACAGAGCCACAGTGCACACACCCTAGAGGATGAGCACACGCGCACCGGCCGGCAGAGACAGTGCATGGAGCGAGGAGAGGTGTGTAGCTATGGCTGGGAGCAGATCTGAAGGTGCACCCGCAGCCCCACACACGGGTCGTGCCGCCACCCGCAATAGAGACACTGAGGGCAGCGGAGGATTGCTGGAGCACCCATAACAATATTCACAAATCTTTTATATTTCATATCAAATTCACAATTCACTGATAGTCATACAAACCCTTAAATAACAGAACATGACTGGTTATGGCATTATCAGTGTTTATGTAAGTTTCCATTAAATTTGCAATTTAATTGGAGTTCAACAAAAAAAACACACGTTGGCTGTTTGACCGAAATTGGCTTCATTTTTGGTTCTCTTTGCCCCTCCTTACGTGTAGTTTTATGAATCATACCCTGTTGTATTGCTTCACTTTCCCCCTGTATCAAGGAAAATTAAAAACAACGTTCAGAGCAATTTCACACCTATCCCCCCCGATCGCCTTCAGAATACAAACAAGGAGCGTGGGCTCTGATTTTACATCTTTACTGTTCAGAGAGCTATTTTGTATTGTGCAAAAGCAAATTCATTTTTATCAGAGCACTTTATCACAGTACAGTTCCTTTTATCTTCCGTAAGTTCTTAGAAATTACCAGGCTTGTATCCTTCAGCCATTAGAGATTGCATTTTATTCCATGTTTTGTCCTTTGGAGCGTTTTGAAATTTGGTTTTCAAGGTACGTTCTCTAAGCCGAGCGCCGCAAAGAAGACAAAAATACACGTCCTCTAAATTTTAATGTTACTATTAAACCGTGAGATTGTATCTTAAGGGAATGAATGCCATTTTTTATTTTTTTTAAAAAGAAGTGTATATACAGGCGTGTAGTCAAGGGGCAGGTATCTGTGTATGGAAGCCCTACTGTGTGTGTTGGGGAGATGTGAAATTCTTATTACCACCACTAGGCGGAGATAGGAGCAGTTTAATTCTTGATGTAATGAACTCCCCCTAGTGATGGTTTTAGGCAACCAAAATGTAACTCTGTGACTGGAGGTTGGTTAGGGGAATTTGAAGCTCTATACAGAAAAAAAAGAGATCATATATACTCTGAATGACAGAAAAAGGTCACTCTTACTTCTACAGAGGCAGGTTATACAGTAATATTGTATCTTAAAGAAAGAATGTCCATTTTTAAAAAGAAGTATATATACAGGTGTGTAGTCAAGGGGCAGGTATCTGAGTATGGAAGTCATACTATGTGTGTTGGTGAGAAGTAAAATTAAATAAGATTCTTATTACCACCACTAGGCGGAGATAGGAGCTGTTTAATTCTTGATGCAATGAACTTCCCCTAGTGGTGGCTTTAGGCAGCCAAAATTTTGTTATGTACTCTGTGGCTGGAGGTAGGTTGGGGGAATTTGAGGCACTAGGTTGGGGAATGTTTGTGAACAGAAATTTTCAAGTCCTGTCACAGATTCCCAATGGGATTAGGTCTGGACTGTGACATTGTGAATCTGCTTTGATGTAAACCCTTCCTTTGTAGGTTTGGCTGTATGTTTAGGGTCATTGTCCTGCTGGAAGTTGGATCTACGCCCCAGTCTCAAGTCTTCTGAAGCCTCTGACAGGTTTTCCTCCAGGATTGCGCTGTATTTAGCTTCATCTATCTTCCCATCAACTCTGTGCAGCTTCACAGTCCCCAGCATGATGCTGCCACCACCAGGCTTCACGGTGGGGATGATGTGTTCGGGGTGATGTGCAAAATTTACTCCACAGATAACATTTGGCATTTAGGTCTCATCTGACTAGAGTCCCTTCTTCCACATGTTTTCTGTGTCCCCCACATAGCTTTTTGCAAACTGTAAACAGGACTTCTGATGGCTTTCTTTTTGCCACTCTTCCACAAAGGCCAGATTTGTGGAGTACATGACTAATACTTATCCTGTGGACAGATTCTCCCATCTGAGCTTTGTTTCTCTGCATGTCCTCCAGAGTGACCCTTGGCCTTTAGGCTGTTTCTCTGATTAGTGCTCTCCTTGACTGGACTGTCAGTTTAAGTGGACAGCCATGTTTTGGTAGGTTATCAGTTGTGCCATACTCCTTTTATTTGTGGATGATGTATTGAACAGTGCTCCATGATATGTTCAGAACTTGGGCTAGTTTTTTTTTTTTTTTTTAAAACTAACCCTGCAAAACACTTTGCCACAACTTTTTCCCTGAACTGTCTGGTGTGTTTCTTGGGTTTCATGATGCTGTTTGTTCACTAATGTTCTCTAACAAACCTCTGAGACCTTCACGAAACAGCTGTAGTTATACTGAGAATAAATTCCATTCAGATGTACTCTATTTCGTAACTAGGTGACTCCTAAAGGCAATCGGTCACACTGGAGGTATCAGAGTACAAAGGGCTGGATGCATAGGCATGCCACACTTTTCGGTTTTTTAATTTGCAAAAATTTGGTAAATCACAGATTATTAACTTTACACTTCACAAATACTTGCTACTTTTTGTTGCTCTATCACATAAAATATGAATCAAATAAAGTTTGTGGCTTTAACCTTTAAAAATGAGGAACAGTTCAAGGGGTAGACTTGAACAAAGACTTTTGTAACTCACTGTATAGGCTGATTGTCTTCCCTGGGGTGGATGGGATCTTCTAGCAAGACAATGCAACATGTCACATGGCTAGAAATGTCTGACATTGGTTGGAAGAGCAGGACCAAGACTCCCAAGTTCTACCCTGGTCCCTAATTCTTCACACTTGAACCTAATCGAGCACCTGTGGGAGCCCCTGGATGGTGGTGTTGGCTCTATGGCCCCGGGGCCCCTGGAGGTGGGGGTTGGAGAGGGGGGCCCTGGGGGTGTGGATAACCCTCCAGCAGCTGTGGGAGCCCCTGGATGGTGGTGTTGGCTTATGGACCTCAAGAGCTGTGGGAGCCCCTGGATGGTGGTGTTGGTCTATGGACCCCCCAGCAGCTTGGGGCCCGGGAGGGTGGTGTTGGATCTATGGCCCCTCAGCGCTGTGGCCCTGGATGTGGTGTTGGCTCTATGGCCTCCAGCAGCTGTGGGAGCCCCTGGATGGTGGTGTTGGCTTTATAGCCCTCCAGCAGCTGTGGGAGCCCCTGGATGGTGGTTTGGTTTTTATGGACCCTCAGGAGCTGTGGGAGCCCCGGGATGGTGGTGTTGGTTATGGCCCTCCAGAAGCTGGGGGCCCCCCCTGGATGGTGGTGTTGGTTTTATGGCCCCCTCCAGCAGCTGTGGAGCCCTGGATGGTGGTGTTGGCTTATGGCCCTCCAGCAGCTGTGGGAGCCCCTGGATGGTGGGTTGGCTCTATGGCCCTTCCGGGAGCTGTGGGAGTCCCTGGATGGTGGGGTTGGCTTTATGGGCCCTCCAGAGCTGTGGGCCTGGATGTGGTGTTGGTCTATGCCCTCCGCAGTTGGGGGAACCCCTGGATTGGTGTTGGCTTTATGGGACCCCCCAGCAGCTGTGGGAGCCCCTGGATGGTGGTGTTGGCTCTAGGGCCCTTCCAGCAGCTGGGGGAGTCCCTGGATGGTGGTGTTGGTTTCTAGGGGCCCTCCAGAAGCTGTGGGGCCTGGATGGTGGTGTTGGTCTATGGCCCTCCAGCAGCTGTGTGCCCTGGATGGTGGTTTTGGGCCCTTATGGACCCTCCAGCAGCTGTGGGACCCCCGGGATGGTGGGGTTGGCTTATGGACCCTCCAGAAGCTGTGGGAGCCCTGGATGGTGGTGTTGGCTCTATGGCCCCCCAGCAGCTGGGGGAGCCCTGGATGGTGTGTTGGCTCTATGGACCCTCCAGCAGTGGGGGGCCCCCTGGATGGTGGTGTTGCTCTATGGCCCTTTCCAGCAGCTGTGGGGTCCCTGGATGGGGGGTGTTGGCTCTATGGACCCTCCAGCAGGCGTGGGGCCCCCTGGATGGTGGTGTTGGTCTATGGCCCCTCCAGCAGCTTGGGAGCCCCTGGATTGGTTTTGGCTTATGACCCTCCAGCAGCTGTGGTGCCCCTGGATGGTGGTGTTGGCTCTATGGACCCTCCAGCAGCTGTGGGAGCCCCTGGATGGTGGTGTTGGCTCTATGGCCCTTCCAGCAGCTGTGGGAGGCCCTGGATGGTGGTGTTGGCTCTATGGCCCCTCCAGCAGCTGTGGGGTCCCTGGATGGTGGTGTTGGCTCTGTGGATCATTCAGCAGCTGTGGGATGCAGTCGGCATGAATCCAGATAACTGTGATAACCTGCTAGGACCAAATGGGGTCACACCCAGTCCGTCCAGCAGCTGTCCGTGCTGGAGATGGAGGTTACTTTGAATATTAGCTGCTGGTCATAACAATGTTATGTGTAAAAATATATGTAAAAGTTGCTATAACATTTGTGCGGTTTCACATACTTGTTTTTTTTATGTTATTTTTTATATATTTGCCATTAACTGCATAGCATAAAAAGAGGGCATAGCCTTTACCTCTTCCATTTCTTACCTTTCAATATTGCAGTTATTAGTTTTTTTGCTATATGAAAATATCATGGCAGTAAGACAAGCGCTATCACTGTGACAGAGTAATTATAATATTAGATTGATTGATTATAAAGTGAAATATTATAGGAAAGGCAGACAGGGAAAAATTACTTGTTTCAAGTCATAAGAGAAACATGAATAAGCGCTGATTAGAGGAGGAGCTGGAACTGATATCATTCTTCTATGACAAGAAATTCTGGAATTAGACTGCAGTTTATTGTAACGCGCCGTGGCTGGAAATAATAACATACGACGCTGGATGATGAGGTTGTTGTCTCCAAAATCTACATATTGTCTGAGCATGATTTCTGCATTAAAGTAATCACACATTCAGTCGTGTAATCTTGGGGTCACAAGGTAAAACATGGAAATGGCCCCAGTGCACTATGACCATTACAAGCCGCAGGTTGTTTGAATGCTGGAAAGGTTATGACTATGACTTTATTATTCCTTTTTTTAGCATTGTCATTCTTTTATCTATTGCCTTTCCTGCTTCTATTTGGTTATTCTGACTCTTTCCCTTTTTCAGTGGTGGAATATGGTGGTACCTAAGAGCCGCAAATTGTTGAGGCTCCTTTAACTATGAAGATGGGCCACCTTAGCTTTAGGGCTATACGGCAGCTGTCCTGCCTGCTACCCTGGTAGTTATAGTCTTGCCTTCCAGTCCAAGATCACTTCTAGTCCAACATCACTCTAGGGTTTCCCTAATGTGGTGTCAGACCAAAAGTGATATAGGACTAGACGTGACGTATGACCAAAAGCACCACCGGACTGGAAGCACTGCGGAGCTGTAAGTGGATCCTTACAAACAAGTGATAAACCCTAACCCTAGTCTTTGGATTATAGTTACAGTTAGAATTAGGGTAAGGCGAGGTCTACACTGCATTGGACAAAAAAGGCCGAAACCGACCGTTTTTTTCCGATGCAGGACTGCGGTTTGTGTCACGTTTTGGGCAAAAACCTGGGTCGGTTCTCGATTTTGTCACCCATGCTATTGAATTGTATGGGAAGACGCCAAAAAACAAAAAGCGCCGGCGTATTATACAACATGTTGTATAATACGCCGGCGCCGAAAGACGATTGTAGAAAAAATGACCTGTGGAGACTACAGGTCATTTTTTTCTATTGTCATCTATGGGGCTGCCTGAACAATCGTATTTTTGGCGCTTTTAAAATCCGAAAAGCGCCAAAAATAGCATCATATTACTATGCCGTGGAGACATAACCTAAGGGTTAAGGTCAGAGTAAGAATATTCAGGTTTGGGATGTCTCAAACCTTACTTTTTTCATAAGTTCGATAGAATGTCTATTGATCATAGTCTCCTTCTCATCTCACTTTCTTAAACTCAACATGGAAAAAATGGAGTTCATCATCTTTCTCCCATCACACTCAGCCTCTTCATGGGATCTATCACAGTCAATGGCTCCATGCTCTCCCCAGTACCACAAGTCCGCTGCCTTGGCATAACCCTTGACTCTGCCCTATCTTTCAAACCATACATCTAAGCCCTGACCATCTCCTGCTGCCTCCACCTGAAAAATATCTCAGCTGCAGACAAGAGAGGCTACATACAGAGGCGTAACTTGAAGCTCTGGGGCCCTAGTGCAAAAAGTGAAATGGGCCCTCCAGCTGCCATGTGCCACTTACAATTCTGGTATCTCCTTATGTGACAGGAGGGCTTTTGGGCCCCCTCAGGCTGTAGGGCCCGGTAGCGACTGCTACCTCTGCACCCCCTATAGCAGTGATGGCGAACCTTTTTGAGACCGAGTGTCCAAACTGCGACCCAAAAAAAACTTAGTTACCGCATAGTGCCGACGACGTCGGCACGAAGCAGGGAGATGATGTCAGGAAGCGGGGCTGCACAACAATTAATACGAGGGATGTAACGGCCGCTTAGCCCATCCCTCTGCCATATTTCCACTACACAGTGACCATATTGTGGTAGATAGCAGTGTACACAGGTGCTCAGCAGACAGGTGACTGAATAATACCACAACACCACATATCATCACCACAAAGTGATGGAATAATACCGCCACACAATGACCTCATATCACCACCACATAGTGACTGAATAATACCGCTACTCCACTACTGAATATAAACCATTACACTTTGCACACATATAAGAGATTACAGTTCAGGCAGTTTTAGTGACTCACAGGTGACATTTTATTTGGACACCAATATCTTGAATCCCCACTTTTCCAGCAACTCCTTACTTCTAGGTATATAAGTCTGCTAAGTTAGGTAGGTGTATAGATATATGTCCCCTCAGGCAGGTGTATATATATATATATATATATATATATATATATATATATATATAGCGCCCCACAGGCAGTACGCAGAGCCCTCCACAGGCGGTATGCAGAGCCCTCCACAGGCGGTACGCAGAGCCCTCCACAGGCGGTATGCAGAGCCCTCCACAGGCGGTACGCAGAGCCCTCCACAGGCGGTACACAGCTCCCCACAGGCGGTACACAGCTCCCCACAGGCGGAATACAGCTCCCCACAGGCAGTATACAGCTCCCCACATAGGCGGAATACAGCTCCCCACATGCTGAATACAGCTCCCCACAGGCGGAATACAGCTCCCCACAGGCGGAATACAGCTCCCCACAGGCTGAATACAGGTCCCGACAAGCGGAATACAGGTCCCCACAGGCGGAATACAGCTCCCCACAGGTGGAATACAGCTCCCCACAGGCAGAATACAGCTCCCCACATAGGCGGAATACAGCTCCCCACAGGGGGAATACAGCTCCCCACAGGCGGAATACAGCTCCCCACAGGCGGAATACAGCTCCCCACATGCTGAATACAGCTCCCCACAGGTGGAATACAGCTCCCCACAGGCAGTATACAGCTCCCCACAGGGGGAATACAGCTCCCCACAGGAGGGAAAACAGGTCCGACAAGCGGAAAACAGGTCCCCACAGGCGGGAAAACAGGTCCCCAAGGTGGAATACAGCTCCCCACAGGCGTATACATCCCAAGGGATACAGCCCCTC
>JAODAL010035331.1:0-43073 GCA_025379985.1 Phyllomedusa bahiana | reverse complement strand
ATTCATTACCGTAAAAGGTTAGTAGAGTTTTTCCCCCAAAGTTCCCTCAATTCATGGACAGGCAAAGGGCAAAGGGCCCCCCGGAGGACCAATCCTTACTACACAGACAACCCTTTGATTGCATTGGCCTGTATAATCCTTTAATTTTCGGGGGGCCCCTTTTAAAACAAGCGGGAAATTGTAACTTTTTTCCAACATCCCCATGTATGGGGTGGTACCCACCGTAAAGCTTTGGGCCGAACTGTTTTCTACCACCTCAAGGGTTGGCATGGAAAAAATTTCTAACAACATTTTTTGTAGAGATGGGCAAATTTGTTCAAAGGAGTGGAATTTTTAGAATTTCGGGAAAACTTGGGTTTCTAAACAAGTCGAATTTTGGGTACTTGGGGTGAACAAGTGTCTTTTGTTTGTAAAAGGCAGAGCACATGGCTTTTCTGGGGAAAAAGCCTCGGGGAGGAAGAAGGGCATGCCTGCATGACATTAAGAGTGAAGCATCAAGCCCGGGGGGATTCGTACGCACCGACTATTAAGCCGGCGCGAGCTGGGACCCCAACCCTTCATGTATGATCGGGGAAAGGTGCTGCCGGGGGCGTTTGGTTATACTTTAATGAAGAACTGTTTTTTTATACAGCATTTTGAGGGGTGTCTCGTTTGTTTAGAGACTGCTTTTTTAAAAGTTTTTTTCTGATTTTTGGGTTTGGATCTGAAGTCCAGTGTGCGTCCAGCACTGCATATACTTTAAATCCTATCGCTCACACACATTGAATACCCAAGGGGGATCAAAGGGCCAGTTCTGTTTTTTTCATTTAAAAAAACAGCGTTTTAAATAAAAATACCATTCTTTTTGGCGCTAATTTTTTGGGCGAAAATTTACATCCGGGGTTAAATTAAGCGTTGTTTTTCAGTGTAGTGCCCCAAAAACCTCTTTTCAACCCCAAAATTTAAAAATTTTTTCCCTTGCATAATTCCAAGCAAAGGTTAAATACAATTTTATTCTTTTTGTGTGGCGAAAAAAAACGCCATTGTAACACGTACAAACTACTTTTTTGGGGGCTCAATTTTTTGGCGCAATTTACATCCAGGGTTAATTAAAGGTTGTTTTTCAGCTGTGGTGTCCCAAAAAAACCGCATTTTTCAACCCCAAAATTAAAATTTTTTCCCCTGTAGCTAATTCCAAGAAAAGGTTAATTACAATTTTTCTTTGTTGTTGGCTAAAAAACACCGCATTGTAACACGCTAAAAAAGCTCGTAGTTTTTGTTGCTCAATTTTTTGGGCGAAATTTCATCCAGGGGTTAATAAGCGTTGTTTCGTTTATCAGTAAAAGAAACTTTTTTTTCACCCCCCACGAAAAAATTTTGTAGCAAAAATTCAATCCGAAGGTTAATTAAGCCTGTTTGTGTTTTTATATTCATTAAAATGCACAGTTTTTTAAACGGCACTACAAGTAAATTTTTCCCTGCCCATTTGTGGGGCTTTTATATCCGGGGGTTACCAAGCTTTTTTTTGGGGTTCTTTTGGGCAAAAAAGGTGTGTTTTTATCATATACGTCCCTTTCATAAACAGGTCTGACTTTTTTGAACAAACAGTATGTCAGACAAGAGGGGGCAGGTCTTCCCCTGCGAGGGCAGAGGCAAAAACATCCGGGAAAAGGTCCCAGGTCGCAGCCAGAAAGGGGGACTCGCAGCGGGGGTCACTCGGTGAGCCAAAAACTGCCGCTGCATTAGCGGCCGTGTCTGACTAGAAACCCAAGGGTTTTGATTGGTTGAAGGTCCCATTCCTCCCAGTGACATCTGAAAACCCCCAGCCAAGGTCGGTTGAATCAGCACCCCCCTTTTGTTGGCATGGCCCGGGGCGGGTCACGGCCCTCCCGTCCTCAACCCGCCTGTCCCCCCCGGTTCCCCTCACCAGAGTAACTATTGGTCTGGGCTCGCCCATATATAGGGTTGAACAATTTGAGGAGGGCATCAGCAGCTATTTAGCAGCAAAGAAGGGGGCCCAAATCCCTGCTTCTTGCAGTAGGCCGAAAAGTATAGATTTTGAGAGTGGCATGGGGGTCTTTTTGTGAGGGGTAGCCCTGATACCAAAACCGGTGGAGGACAGCAGTGACGATGAAACCAAAAAATAGATGACCGCATGGGAGCGGGTGGGGAAGGGCTTATCATCGCGGGGAGAAGAGGGCGTAGCTTGGGTCAGGCACGGCGCAGCCACAAAGGGGTTTGGGGCCCGGAGTCGCAGGGTACAGCAGTGGAGGTGGGGGCCCAAGGGGGCCAGGGGTAAAAAACCCGTTCGCGGTCCAAAAAAGTGGGGCAAGGGTCAGGGGGGCAGGGGCGTAGTCACTCAGTGGGATTGGCGGAAAAACCCGATACTCGGCGGTGTGGCAGTTCTTGCAAACACCGGAGGGCCAATATGGGATATGTAGAATCTGAAAGCGGGAAAGTGAAGCGGGCCAGGGAGCAACGTTGGCCCCGGGGCCCTGGTCAACACAGCAGCGTCCCCTCGGTGGCCTGGGGAAAAACGGGGCTCAGATGTGGGGGTCCTCGCCCCCGCAGAAACAGGAGAGAGCCCAATGGCCGCTTCCTTGCAGCCTAAAGGCCCCAACCACCTCTGCAAAAGGAGCGGTTTCTTTTGACATCATCTCCCTTTTCAGATGCCCGTTCCTCGCTCTCATGGCGCCAGAGTCGTTCAGGACATTGCAAAGAGACAAAAGTTGGCCCAACCTCCTAAGGTGCAGCAGCTGACCGGCCCCTGTCCAAGTTGTTGGTACGCAGCCCCCCCCTTTCCAAATGGTGGCTCTCCCCCTTTCAGAACTAATGGCTTGGCGAGCCGAATGGAGATTTTCCAAACCTTTAATTTCTTTTCAAAAAGGCAGTACCAGCACCATAAATATGTAAACGGGAGTGGGTGTCCTTGAGCTTATCGTTTGTTCCAAGGTGCACGGCAGGTGGACATCTGGACTGACATGTCGGGCCAACTGTCCTTTCGGCCCACTGGTAAATGTTTTTCCGGCCCAGGCACACCAAAAACTTGGACGGGAAAAGGCCGTTTCCTCCCTTGTCAAACTGGCTCTGCGCCAATGTCCGTGTTTCCTCCTCCACCACCTCTCAGCCTCTACAAGTATGCCCCCATCATACCACATGTGTAGGGCACAGCGGTGTCCCAGTTCTCACTGGTTGCCTCGGCGAAGAAGTCACACAGGGGGAGGAAAAGCTCCCCGCATGCGCAAGAAAAAGATGTGTGGTTTCCCGCGCCAACTGCAAACGGAACCATGGGGACGGACAATGGGAGGAAAAGGTTCCGCGCTGCACCAAGGAGGGATGGTCCTGCGCCCTGCATGGGCAGTGTTTTAATCTGGTTTTGAAAAAGGTTCCTAAATCTTCCACCGATCTTCAAACATTTTAAAATGGCCAGGAAATGTGCATGCACTTTATCCTTCTACAAGCCGGAACACCCCCCTCGAATGCAGCGGCAGAATGGCCCCCCCAAAAAAACTCTGATATGCATTTTCCACCCTTGGGATTTCCCCCCAAATGTTGGAAAGCTGTATAACAGAGAAAGGCCTTTAACGATTTTTTGATGATCCCGGGGACAGAAAGTACTCCCTGTGTAACTTTTATGTACCCGTCACAGCTTCGTGACACCTGCCGTTTGTTGGGCCATTCGAGGAGGGAACGAATTTGTCATCGCCAGGACTACGGGATGAATAACGTCAGTCCACTGCTTCGTCCTGGAAAAAAGATCTGAAAAAACTGTTGGGGAGGGGGTGGAGCGTGGGACTACATCTCGCGGCCCCATAGTCCGGGGGGGACTGAAATGGAGGAGGAGGGGGACATTGGACAGAAGCATTGTCTGGGGAAAAGAGTGGATTTTTTCCCATACAGAGAGGAGGAGCAGGGGGCAGCTGGAGGGGGGTGGAGAGGGAAGACGAGGGGATACCCCCAAAACCCGTGGGAGTTTTAGTGGGATGGGGGGGGAGCCCTTGGAGTCATTTGCAGTGGCCCACAGCCCTCTGATTTGCCTGGCTAGTGACACCGAATAGTCCATCCGGGAGAGGGATGACTTTTGGCTCTCCCCCTATTTGGGCCCTCGCTACCGGGCCAAAAAAGGGCCCTTTTTCCCCGTTTTGGAGCGGGACAATCAAATACTATAGGAAATCCCCCGTGTCAGTTGGGCCCCTGCCCAGGGCGGCATCGTCCCTCCTCTGACAGGTCGACCGGGGGGGTTTTTAGCCTCACGTACTACGCCCGGCTGCCGGGGGAGGGGGGGGTCGGGCGTACCAGCTCATCAGCAGCAACTTAAGTCTGGGTCACTGGGAAAACAGCTTCCTTCACCGCCTAGTGAGGAGGGGAGTGCCCGCAGCGAGCAGGACCTGGAGCAGACCGAACCAAAAGGTGGGGCCCACTTTGGAAAACACTCTGCCAAACCCCTTTGAAGATCCGCTGGGGAAATGGGCAGCCAAATGGTTTTGTGGCCCAAAATTGCCAGTTTTCAGTGGGGAAATGCCTGCCCGCCAGTATGTGGCTCAGAGCGGGGTTCAGTGCGGCGGGGGCCATCTTACCCCAAGGAGAACCGCTTTTCCATGGGAAATTGGAACGACTGACCTTTTTCAAGATGAATCAGGCGGGATCGGCCAATTTTCCCCAAACCAATGCTTAGGGGTCAATACTCGCCATGCGCTTCCCCAAAATGTGAGAAATAGTCGGGTTCAAACTACCTGCCTCAGCCACTATTCGGGGTGCCCCCCCGCCTGAGCCAACATCTCTGACAGTTTCTCCCTCTGCCAACCCAAACCCCTTACCAGGGGCTGGTTTGCCACCCCCCTCCACATCTGTTTGTGCCACGTCGACCTCATGCGCTGCCCCCCGTCACCTCCACTCTCTTTATTGTGGCACTCTGTGCCTATTCCTTTTTTTTCCCTCCAGAATGATTGTGCCCCTGTCGACCCATTCTGCTCTGTGGCTGCTGCCGTGACCACACACTCTTTTTGTGCCCGGTTGACCTCTGTGCGCGTGGCTGTGCCGTACCCTTCACACTGGGTCATTGTCCCACTTTGGCCTATCCTTTTTTGCCACCTCCCAATGTCATTGTGCCACTGCTGACCCCCAGTGCTGTGTGGCGCTGCTGTGACCTAACCTTTTATTGTGCCCCGTCGACCTTGCGGCTGTGGGCCCGCCGTGCCCACACACTGTGTCTTGTGCCCCTGTCTGACCTCATGCTGCTGTGTGGGTGTGCCGGACCTACACACTTTTCATTGTCCCTGTCTACCTCTCTGCTGCGTCTGTCGTGACCCCAAAACTGTCATTGTGCCACTGTTGCCTCATGCTGCGCTGTGGGTGCGCCGGACCTACACATGTCTTGTGCCCCGTCTGCCTCATGGCTGCGTGGGCTGCCGTGACCTCCACCTGTGTCTTGTCCCCCTCGGGCCATTTCCCGTTTTTGCCACCTCCCGAATGTCTTTTTCCCCTGTCTGACCTCTGCTGTGCTGTGCTGGCCCTACCTACACACTGTGTCATTGTCCACTGTCTGACCTCATGCTCTGCTTGCGCTGCGGGGCCTACACACTGTGCTTGTGCCTGTTGACCTCATGGTCGTGGCTGCTGCCGTGACCCCCACACTGTCATTGTCCCACTCTGGGGGCCTATTCCTGTTTTTGCCACCTCCAGAATGTCATTGTGCCACTGTCTGACCTCATGTGCGCCGCCGTCACGTCCACACTGTGTCATTGTGCTACTCTGTGGCCTACTCCTTTTTTTTGCCACCTCCAGAATGTCATTGTGCCACTGTCTGAACTCATGCTGCTGTGGCTGCCGCCGTCACCTCCACACTCTGTCACTGATGTTGCCACCTGAGCCCTCACTTGTTTTTTTCCAGCTTTCGCTGCATACTTTTCAGCACATTCCCCTTAGTTTTTGTCATTGCCCTCTAAATCCCGGAATTTTATAGTGAAGCGATTCTAAGTCCGGCTGCATGTCATGTCTAAATAAAACACAACATTGTATGAAGACCAAACCAAACTCCCTCGGGATATTTAAGCATGGCACAACGTTCTACAGCCCCTGCAGGCTCTGTGCACCCGGAAATAGCGCTTTTTAACGTGATTCGTGCCGAAGTAATTCGGAACGAAGTTAGTTTTTGCCGAGAAATTCGGCGAAGTGAACGAAACGAATTTTGGGAAATTCGCCCATCTCTAATTATTTGCCAATTGCCAGTAAATTTTAGACTGGGTTTGCACCTTCTGTTGGAGAGATAACGGACCTTTAAGCTGCAATGTTTTATGTTACTTAGGTATACTGTGGGATACAGGCCCTGGTTTTGCTGACATAAAATGTGTATCTGCTCTGCAGACGGTGCAGGAGACACTAACTGGCTTCCAATGGAAAGCGCAAATTTTGAAAATATCCACATATAGACAGTCAGCCACTATTTGGAGGGTTAGATAATCTGAGCCTCCCCAGGAAAAACACTCAGTTTTCCACGTGTACTTTTGAATGTGGATACTGCTGACACATACTACAACAGTATATTCAGCCAGGTCCATCACTGCTCCTAGCCTGCTCCATCACTACATCCAGCCTGCTCCGTCTCCGTCACTGCACCCAGCCTGCTCCGTCACTGCACCCAGCCTGCTCCGTCACTGCACCCAGCCTGCTCCGTCACTGCACCCAGCCTGCTCCGTCACTGCATCCAGCCTGCTCCGTCACTGCATCCAGCCTGCTCCGTCACTGCACCCAGCCTGCTCACCACCGCACCCCCCTGCTCCTCACTGCACCCACAGCCTGCTCCATCACTGCACCCAGCCTGCTCC
Source organism: Phyllomedusa bahiana (assembly GCA_025379985.1). Taxonomy (NCBI): domain Eukaryota; kingdom Metazoa; phylum Chordata; class Amphibia; order Anura; family Hylidae; genus Phyllomedusa; species Phyllomedusa bahiana. The sequence continues at coordinate 36,270 of JAODAL010035331.1, read as the reverse complement.
ATCACTGCACCCACAGCCTGCTCCATCAATGCACCCACAGCCTGCTCCATCACTGCACCCACAGCCTGCTCCATCACTGCACCCACCGCCTGCTCCATCTCTGCACACAGCTTATCAACTTCTACTTCTCTTTCTGCAGCCTTCTACCTAAAACACTACTGCAACCGAACCTTTCTCCTGCCACATTATTGCTTCTAGCCTGAAACAAGCCCCTGATGCCACAAACTAGGGTTGGTCAAGAGTGTTAGAATATGATTTCTTGGACCCACCAGTGGAGTTGATTTCTTGGACCCACCAGTGGAGTTGATTCTTGGACCCACCAGTGGAGTAGATTCTTGGGGCCCACCAGTAGAGTGGATTTATTGGACCCACCAGTGGAGTAGATTCTTGGGGACCACCAGTGGAGTTGATTTCTGGAGCCCACCGTACAGCTACTGTACATGAATACACATGCTTTTTACTTTTTTCCATTCCTTCTCATCCCTTCTTCCTGAAAAGCCACCCAAGGTCCACCATGTCCAGCGACCCACTGGTGTTTTCCCGTGCTCCTGGGGCAAGTCCAAGCCTGTTAGCTAGTCTTCTTAGGCCATGTTCACACGGCCATCTGCGGGCTGTATTTCGGTCCATAATTACGCGTCGAAGTGCGCAAAATTACGGGCTGAAAACTGCCCATAGAGAACTATGGATTACGTCATAATTGACATGTCACTTTCTAGCGGCGTATACGCGCCGCTAGCAATGACTGTCTATGGGCCGCAATGTGCCGGCCCCCCCGCTCCCACCCCGCCCCAGGCCACACGGCGTAATTGCGGGGCGGAATTACGCCCCGCAGTTAAGCCGTGTGAACCTAGCCTTATTTTGCCTGGTTGTGTTCTCCTGCAGCATCCACACTCTCAACACTGCTGGTCGAGGTGTCCAAAATGTCTAATTGACACTGTTCACTAAATGACGAGCTATCCCTTAGAGACCTATTTACATCACAATTCTGCTGTTTATTGCTACCTGAAAAGGGTATTCCTATAAATACCACTGCATATCCATAGGGTTTAGTAGACCAAAACGTTCTTTTATATGGACTGTGTTTGGTCTGAGTATGAACCTGTACTTGTGTCCCTTGGTTGAACTTGATGGACACATGTCTTTTTTCAACTGTACTATGTGTAGGACACAAAAGCCTGGTCTAACACATCATCTTATCCCACAAGGTGACTATATTCATTCTATTTTGCGCTATGGATTCATGACGGCTACACCTGGATATACTGTATGGCTGGATTCAGGAGTTCAGACACATATACTGACACCAGGCACTGACCTCCCAGTAGGAATACCGGCTGGGCTGGTGGTTCCTGATTGCTGCTTAGTAACAGAGAATATGGACCATCTCTTGCTCTAATGTTGCTGTCTCTTTCCTTATATAATTCCCGAAATCTTTTACCGGAACAAAACAATTCCCAAACTGCTTTGAAGAGCGGCTCTGCAAACCACACACACCCTTACAATTATTCTCCCTTTTACCCATGTGGATCTGTATATTGTATATATGGCAGAGGTTGAAGGGTAGTGCCTGAAGCGAGCTCAGGAGCTGAGCCTGCTTCATACAGCTGTACTCTGCTGCAATGGCCAGGATTGGACTTTTTTATGGTAGAGGTGTCCTCTTTTACATGATTAAGGCCCTCTCCCATGACCCAACCATAAGGTGGCAAAAGATTGTCATGGTACCTAGGGTCTAATAAAGGCCCTCAGATCCACCATCTTAGTACTGCTATTAGGCCATATCACAGACATACAGTCATGACAAAAAGAAAGTACACCCAGGCTTGGACTGGCCAACAGGGGAGTAGGGGAAACCCCCGGGGGGCCCCTGAGCATGGTAGACCTAAAGTTGTTTTTTAACTGCCTATACATTCTCAGAAGAAGCAAAAAAGCATAGAAAGAGAGGCAAAAAGCAAGAGGCAGAGTATAGGAGACAGGTACAGTCATTTGCAGTAGCTATAGGGTGGTCCCCTAAAATAAACTCCACTAGTGGGCCCATGGAGTCAACTCCACCTATGAGCCTTAGGCACCCCAGTGCGACCCAGTACACCCTCTTTGAATTCTACATTTTTATGTATCTGGAACAGCAAAAGACCATCTGGACCAAAGAAGTCTTAATATGAGGCAAATACAACATCAGATTCACAACAACAAAACACAACAGACTCCAGCGTTAAGGTGCAGCCACACAGTTTGAGAATCCGGGAGGAATTTTATTGTCTTTTGAACGGTTTTGGGTGACCATTCAGCCATTGAATAGCACAACTACCGGCCGAAAACCGGGTAGAAGATTGTGCATGTTCTGAGGTAGGAAAACCATGCAGTGTAGCAGGGGCGTAACTAGAGAAGCCTGGGCCCCATAGCGAACTTTTGGATGGGGCCCCCTACCCCATCCCCCCCCCCCTTGCCCACCTCCCTGATAACGCAACATTTACCAGGACTGCTGTTAGATAATACAAGGGGTGAATACCTCACCATTCATATCAACATCATACGGCTAACAAACATATCCACTATACAAAACCAATATTACAATAGCCCTATTACATGGATCTTTGATTTATTTACCGCAGAACATGACCACAAAGTGACTGATAATACCCCTACACTATTACTGATCAGTACAAAAGACCAATAGTACCGCCATATAAGGACCATATAGTGGTAGTATCCAGTGTACCACAGGTTTTGCAGGGACTGTATATAACCACCATACAGTGACATATAGTGGTAGAACATGTGTACACAGGCTCTGCAGACTGTATATTACCTCCAATACAGTGACCCTTATAGGGTAGTATCAGATTCAAGGTGCTTTGCAAATAGATTTACTTACATTTAGGGCCTTCACAGGTGGCGTCTTGTCTCAGGAGTCATCACTTTCCCTTTTCTTCTCTATTCGGTCCAGTCCTCCATGATGACTTCCTCGTCCACCACTCGTCCCTGTAGAATTTACACACACAAAAAAACACCTGAGACTCCTCACTTTTTTTTATCATTTTCCCAACTGAGTTCCCCCTCCCCCCATGTACAAACTCCCCATTTATAATGGCCCAAAATGGTAAGGAGAATTACCTCTGGTAATTATGGGGTACCCCAGTCGGTATGTAGGGACAACGGACCTCGGGGCGGTGACGCCAGGTTAGCTTGGCACCCACGGCAGTAGATAGGGGAGGACATAGGCAGCTTCGGGCCCCCGGGCGGGTTAGCTTAGGGTTCCATGTAGATAGAATGGGGGCCCCCTGTAGATTAGGGCCACCCCTGTATGTAGAATAGGGCCCTCTGTCGATTAGGGCCCCCTTTTAGGCAGAATAGTCCCCCCCCCCTCCCTATATTAGGGCCCCCTTATAGGCAGAATTGTCCCCCCCCCGTAGATTAGTGGCCCCTTGTAGGGGCGAATAGTCCCCCCCCTCCACCCCACGTAGATTAGGACTCCCCAGTAGGCAAATAGTTTCCCCCAGTCATTAGAGCCTTTGTCAGGCATAGTTCCCCCTCTTAGTTATTAGGGCTCCCTGTTAGGCATATTCCCCCCCCACAGTTAATAGGGCCCCCAGTAATAGTCATAGACACCCCCCCAAGTAATAGGGTCCCCAGTAATAGGCATAGACACCCCCCCAAGTAATAGGGCCCCAGTAATAGGCATAGACACCCCCCCAAGTAATAGGGCCCCCAGAATAGGCATAGACACACACACCCCCCAAGTATAGGGCCCCCAGTAATAGGCATAGACACACACACCCCCCAAGTAATAGGGCCCCCAGTAATAGGCATAGACACACCTCCCCCCACGTAATAGGGCCCCCAGTAATCGGCAAAGACACACTTCCCCCCCAAGTTAATAGGGCCCCCCTGTAATAGGGCATAGGTAAACCCCCCCCAAGTAATAGGGCCCCCAGTAATAGGAATAGACACCCCCCCCATGTAATTGGGCCCCCCGTAGTAGGCATAGACACCCCCCCAAGTAATAGGGCCCCAGTAATAGGCATAGACACCCCCCCAAGTAATAGGGCCCCCCAGTAATAGGCATAGACACCCCCCCCCAAGTAATAGGGCCCAGTTAATAGCATAGACACCCCCCCCCCCAAGTAATAGGGCCCCCAGTATAGGCATATGACACCACCCCCCCCATGTAATAGGGCCCTCAGTAATAGACATAGAACCACCCCCCCAAGTATAGGGCCACCAGTAATAGGTTTAGACCACACTCCCCACCAAGTAATAGGGCCCCCAGTAATTGGCATAAGACACCCTCCCCAAGTATGGGCCCCCAGTAATAGGCATAGACACCCAACCCCAAGTATTAGGGCCCCCAGTAATAGTCATAGACACCCCTCCCCCAAGTAATAGGGTCCCCAGTTATAGTCATAGACACCCCCACAAGTAATAGGGCGCCCAGTAATAGGCATAGACACCACCTCCCCCCCAAGTAATTGGGCCCCAGTAATGGGCATAGATCCCCCAAGTAATAGGGCCGACAGTAATAGGCATAGGACCCCCCCCCAAGTAATAGGGGCCCCAGTAATAGGCATAGGCACCCCCCAAAGTAGTTAGGGCCCCGTAATAGGCATAGACTCCCCCCCCAAAGTAATAGGGCCCCCAGTAATAGGCATAGACACCCCCACCCCTAAGGTGTTACTTACATGCCGCGCTCCCCGGGTCTCAGTCTCCTCCCAGCCACAAGGCTGCTGCTTTAGGCTTGGGGCCGAGGAAAGGAAGCTCGGCAGGGCAGGCGCGATGACGTCACTTCCGCCGCGCCGCCTGCTGAGCGATGTACGGCAGTGGGCAGGGAGCGCACAGCGCTCCCTGCCCCGACGTTCATCTTAATGTCATGCGCGCTCTGCACGGGAGTGCATACAATTAAGATCTGCCTCTGTGACGCTAGGGGACGGAGCCTGGCGGCGGCCCCCCCCCCCTTGCCTCATCAGACCGCCCGCAGCTCTGCACCCGCCGCAGTGAACTGTTATGCTTCCTGGCCGCGGGACCCAGAGCGGCATCACAGGGGTAGCAGAGGTGGTAGCAGCTGCCGCGGGGCCCCCCCAAGCCACTGGGCCTCGTAGCAACTGCTACCCCTGCTACTCCTGTAGTTACGCCCCTGCAGTGTAGGCTACTGGGTGGATTTTCTATGGACGTCTATGGGGATGGTTGACAGGCGGTTTTCAGATGGTTTTCAAATACGAAAACCGTCTGAAAAACAGACCGAAAACCGTTGCCGTGTGGACGGGGCCCTAATATTTAACAAAAATGAAAAACTAAAATGTCGTATCTGGAAGGATTTAAAAAGCAAAAAACTTCCTTTATTACCACTCTGGTCTCTTTGGCAACCTGTTCCCTGAAACATTTAGAGGGACGTGTATAAACCTGGTGCCAAAAAGCATTTATGCTATCTACAATACATGAAAAAAAACTTTGAGGTTCTTAGTTCACATGTTTTGATCAAAACTGTTTAAGCCATCCCCGACTTTCAACGGGATCTCAGTACAGGTGGTCCTACTCTATTTTTACCTCTCATTTGAGTCCAATTCAGACTTCTTATTTGGGTCCTCCGACCTCCAGAATCCAGAGAGAAAAAAGCACCAGCCTTGTAGCATACTGCACTGATCCAGCAACTTGTGGAGGTGGGCGGGGTGCAAGAAACCAAAATGGAGGTATCCATTCCTCCCTGTAGTTGTTAAAAGAAATCATATGCCAAATCTAAGTTCTGCACAAAAACTTTTCTGAAAAACCAATGGGAACACAGGTGTACACTGGCATGGCTGTGGTACATATACACACACTCCATTATCAGCAGCACACCACCAGCAAAAAGAGCTATCAAAAAAACATAGCATTTATGCTATCTACAATACATGAAAAAACTTGAGGTTCTAGTTCCACATGTTTTGATCAAAACTGTTGCCGACTCGCCAGTTCTTCCTCTGTTTTTAAGTGTACAATGTGATAGTGTGTATGAAAGTGTCTAAACGTGTCCTGTTCTACGTCAAAAGTAATCTCCGCCACTTTAAAGCTGATATGGATTTGTATGACAGTTTTGCACCGAACTTTGGCGCATTGAACAAATCTGGCACGACTCCCCCTCGCATCTTTGGCGTATTCAAAAGTGTTGCGTCTGGCGCAGATTGCGATAACTTTTGGCACACAACGGTTCATACATTTATAGAACTGGGCTATGACAGGGCTCAAAGCGTACCAAACACTGGCGCAGCCCCGTTCATACATGTCACCCTTAGTTTTACAACAATCTCATTCTGGAAATCAGACAATGTGAATCACTGTTGCTTTTTCCTACCTATTTCACTTTTTCTTTGTTTTTAACAGAGCATGAAGAGAAACGAGGAACGAACACTCGGGCCGCTCTGATTGAAGTTCACAGAATGTTGTCTCTGGAACATGTGAGAAATCCCGAAAACTTCCTAAAGAAAAAAAATGTTATCCTGCTGATGACAGATGGCAAGTATCAGGTCCTAGTTGATCCTTCAGATTATTCTTTCTGTCCTTAAAGGGGTTTTCTCACTACAAAGATTAGCTTTCTACATTGAGGGACAGTTAAATGAAGACTTTTTCCAAATACATTGGTCAACAGATTTTTCTTTAGTCAAGATAAGAGATAAGATAAGAGGCATTATATCATCTCTCTGAGTGCACACAAGTTTCTATGGTTACCTTTATACCAGTGGAACATCTGTTATCTGATTGGCTGAGAGCGGAGACGTCTGTTATTGATTGGCTGAGGCAGGGGGTCTTGTTATATGATTGGCTGAGGCGGGGCGTCTGTTATCTGATTGTCTGAGAGCAGGGACGTCTTTTATCTGATTGGCCTGAGAGCCGGGACGTCTTTGTTTCTGATTGGCTGAAAGCGGGACGTCCTGTTATGCCTGATTGGTGTAGAGCGGGACGGCCTAGTTATCTGATTAGCTGAGAGCGGGGACGTCTTTATCTGATTGTCCTTTACAGAGCAGGGACGTTTGTTATCTGATTGGCTGAGAGCGGGGACGTCTGTTATCTGAGTAGCTGAGAGCAGGATGTCTGTTATCTTTTTAAGTCTGACCAAAGAACATGTATCAGTGTCATATTTTCAACTTTGTCATTATAATTCACTGTTTTACTTACAGCTTGATAATCCAAGTCAGCTGATGGACAATGAATTTTTGGTACCCGTACGTTCTTTTTTGGCCTTTTTTAAGCTGTGTTAATTTTGCACGTGTTTGCTATATAATATTGCTCTGGGAAAAATCAATTATATATGTCCGCCACATAGTCCTTTATTATTATTTTATGGTAGATATGTGGTGTTGGGAGTAAGTACATTGGATGAGGGTGGGTACCCATGACAGTAGTCGATGTATGTGGTTGGAGGCATAGCGCATATTCATTTATAGATATGGCTGGTCAATCCCATGAACTGTGAAGGGATATGACGTTGTGTTCCTTTCGGACATGCGCAAGTGCATTGTTATGAACGCCGGCGCCGCGTGGTTCGGGCCGGCATTCAACATATGCGCGGTGTCATTTCCGGCGAAGCTAACCGGAAGTGACGGGTATTTTACTTCCGGTCATGCGCAATTGAATATCTGGAACGCCGCACAAACCCATGAGCAAGAAAAATAGGTACATATGCTCATGGGACTGGAAGCGGAGCGATACAGTGTTATTGTCTATGTGTAAACACTGGGTAATTGTTTATCATACATCTCGGGGCAATTTAAGGACATAAAAAGGGAGGCAGAGACAAATATTGCTCTGTATCCCTCATTATCTTGGGTTGACAGCGTACTAGAGGTGTGCGGGAATTTATCGTCATTATACCTTGGCAGCACTTGGAGCTAAGTAACAGTCTATTTATCTAATTTTGAAGTACATGTGTTGTAGTATATGCGTTTTTATAGCGTATTCTTTTTTCCACAGTGAGAGAAAATTTAGAAAATCCCTCTGAGGAAACCCTAGAAATTGTATGGGGAAACGCGTCGGGATAGCTGGGAATTAAAGTGTTTATACACGCAGTAGTGATATTGTCCCCACCCCCCGGTCATTAAAGCGGAGCGTCTTTATCGGGCAATTTACTCCACTGGCAGATAGTGCACAGTATGCTGTATTCATCTAGGTATGCAGTGTTATTATAGGGGTTTAGATATTATATTTTAAAATAGATAAGTAAAATTATGTTTTAAAGGGGATTATTATTTGCAGTGATATATTGGTATAAATCTATGTTCATTATAGAATTTGTAGTATTTCTTTATTATATGGCACAGCGTTTTAAGTGGCCCTTTGGTGGATAAAGAGAAATGGCGAACTGAGGCCGAGCGGTGTTTTCAGACCACTGGAGGTAAAGTCATGGACAAAGTGATTCTTCAGACTTAAGAGTGGTTTTTAAAAAATTTATATACGGTTATCGATCCAATATCAATTCCTGGTGGGAGGCACAAACATTAGGCCTTATATTGAATCACGTTAATTATACCTAGTGGACTTAGAAATCTACATTACCTGAACATTAGATCCAGTCTGATCTTTGTTGCAGAGTGGGAAAACAGAACTTATAGAATAGTTCAGTACGACTTATGAAAATCTAATAAAGTAGTGAAAAACAAAACATTAGAAAGTTACCCTACAACGTTAAAATATTGATAGAACGGCATCAAAGCTTAGAGGGTGATCCTGGTTTTCACTAGGAGAGGAACAAAGCCTACAAAATTCTATAGAAAAATATCAGACAGGATTGAAGGCAGGAAGTAAAAAACAATATCTAAGGACCCTCCAAGAATTTAATAGAAGAAGAGCCTTTAATTATTAAATTTGAAGCCCACTTGACTACTAGAGAATTATTGTCATATGTCGCTGAATTTCAGATACCAACTCAGCAAAACTACTACGTGACCTAGGGGAGGAACATGAGGGTGTAGACCTAGAATATGGGGTCCACGCAAAATTCCTCGAGGAAGGTGAGTACATATGGATTATTATGCCTCCTATCTTCTGGCAACTCAAATACACCCCCACCTTTTTTATAGGGATGGAGAGGCCCTGAATCAGGCCTGAGACATCGTCAGAAAACAATAACACTAGATTCCAGCATCAGATAATCAATTTACTGATTAGGACAATTAAGTAGTAGAGAATTCCAGATTCTACAGAAGGGCTTGACCTTTGTGCCCACCACCACATATATAGTGATTTTTCCTGGATCAAAGATGTACATCTATTTGGCGTAGCTCAAGTTAGGCATAAAATTTTTAAAATTTAAAGACAGATCGAATGTCAGGTGTTGGGTGTCACGACCACAGGATCTGGGAAGGTATTACGTACTCTAGTGTCCTTATGGAGGAGGAAGAAAATAGGGGAGGGACAAACTAAATTGATAACTTAAAGTAGGAGGAATGCCCCCAAGTCAGCTGGATACAACGTGAAATTGATTTATTTTGCAATAGTCTCAAAAGAACTCGTGATCTGGGGTGAACAGAGATTACCATTTTTAACAACAATCTCAGTAGAGAGATTTAGAAGCGTTGTCAGCTCTGGAACGAGACAAGTCTATAATTGTAAAACCCTCGATAAGGGGGAAATATGTTATTTAAATCAAGACATGTATAAACAGATGTGTAACGATCTTCTTAGGACAAAAGTATTATGGGTATTCTTTCTATGGACCCATCACAACCTTCACTAGGGAATTAGAGAGAATAAGACTTGTGGAGGGTTTAGAGATGTGGCCTATATCACACACAGAAATTTTAAATTTATGATGCCTTCTAATCCCCAATACCTTCTTGCTATTCGTTCCCTAAGATCCATAAGGGCTGTACCCCGATTAAAGGCAGACCCAATCAGTTTCAGGTGGGATCAATTACGCAAAATGTAGGGATTTATATAGATAACATCTTACAGGATTTTGTAGTTACATTGCCATCTTATATAAGAGACACTTCTGACCTTTTGCGTAGACTGGATGGAATTGCTGTTGATAAAGAGGTACTATTGGGTTCTATAGATGTTGAAACCCTGTATAGTATATCCCACATGAAAGAGGGATCCTGGCGGTCGCATATTTTTTGTCCACAAGGAAGCATAGAATTCAGGCTCATAATACTTTTGTCATTAGACTTCTGGGACTTTGTGCTACGGCATAATTACTTCTGTTTTCTGTAACCATGGGACCTTCCTCACCAGCTAAGGGGCACCCGCAATGGGAGCTCTTGCGCTCCCAGTATGCAAAATCTGTTCCTGGGCTCGGTTGGGAGGATACCTTGTATCCCAACCGGGAGATGATCAAATGGCCCCCCCAGTTATTATTCTGGGGAGTACATCGATGACATCATCATTCTCTGGGAAGGCACAAGATGTCATTTTGAGGAGTTTGTTGGACAACTCAACAAAAATAACATCGGTATGCATTTCACATATGAAATGCAGGAGAGATGTTTACCTTTCCTGGATGTTCTTATCATTAAAGACCTGAATGGTAACATTCATACAGATATGTATAGGAAACCCACAGCAAATAACAGTTTGCTACCACTGGGAAAAGTTTCCATATTACATGTAAGGAGGAGGAATCAAAAGGTCAATTTCTGTGAGTTAAGAGAAACTGCTCCTAGAGACGAGGACTGTTAGGAGACAGTCAGGTATGTTGAGAGAGAGATTTCTTAATCGAGGATATCCAACAAAGGTCCTGGAATCAGCCTTTAGGCATGCACAAAAAACAAAACAGGACAATCTATTACAGGGCAAACCGCGCAAGGCAGATAAAGAGGACCAACCAGAGCAACGTATAGTTGCAACCTTTGTGACAGAAATCTAGAAAGGTCATCAATATCCTCAAAAAATACTGGGGTATTTGATGTTGGATCAAGATCTAGAGGGGTATCTTCCTCCAACCCCTCTCGATAACTTATCGGAGGGGTAGTATCCATAAAAGATAGATGATCCATAGGCATTATACACCAATACCCCCTCAAGGTACTTGGTTGGAAAGGAGGACAGATGGGTATGTTCAAATGTGGACAAGATGTGTCGCCTGTCCAGACGTACAACAAACTAAATCTTTTACAAGGCCTCAAATGGAAAACATTTTTATTCAGTGACTTTGCCCAATTGTGCACAGAAGAGTAGTTTACATGTGTACATGCCACCTGCCACTCAATTATATTGGGAAAAAACAAGGAGAATATTCAAGAGAAGAGTGGGTGAATCTGGGGGATATTCGAATAGAAGAGAACCACGCCAGTACTAGATATGTGCTGGGAATATCATAATGGTGAATGGGATCTCTACGCTTTTTTGATTTTGGAAGGTGTGAGACCGTCCCCTGAGGAGGGGAATGGATAGACGAATCTTGTGTAGGAGGCCCAAGGGATTTACGTATGGGACTCTGATCCACAAAGGGCTAAATGAGACTTTGCCTAATTGGTTGTTTTATAGATTAGCTCTATTTGGGCCTGTCTGCATGCTTTGCCCTGTTTGCACTCTCCATAGAGGACCACTATGGTTCTTTTTAAGTCTGACAAAGAACATGTATCTGTGTCATTATTTTTCAAATTTTCGTTATATATTGATTACTTACAGCTTGATAATCCCAAGTCTAGCTGAGGACAATGAATTTTTGTACCCGTACGTTCTTTTTTGGCCCACCTTTTTTAAGCCTGTGTTAATTGCACGTGTTTGCTATTAATATTTGCTCTGGAAATCAATTATTATATGTCCCGCCTCATTAGTCCTTTATTATTATATATTATGTAGATTATAGTGGTGTTGGGACGTAAGTACATTGGCTGAGGGTGGGTACCGTGACAGTTAGTCGATGTATGTGGTTAGGAGCATAGCGCATCTTCTTTATAAGATATGGCGTCAATCCATGAACTGTGAATGGATATGACGTTAGTGTCCTTTCGGGACATGCGCAGTGCATTGTAGTGAACGCCAGGGCGGTGGTTGGGCCTCGGCATTTCAACATATGCCGGTGTCAAATCCGGCGAAGCTAACCGGAAGTGACGGGGATTTGGCTTCCGGACATGCGCAGTTGAATAACCGGAACGCCGTACAAACCATGAGCAAGAAAATAGGCACATGTGCTCATGGGAACCTGGAAGCGAGCATGCAGTGTTATTGTCTATGTGTAAACACTGGGTAATTGTTTATCATACATCTTCGGGGCCATTTTAAGACATTAAAAAGGGAGGCAGAAGACAATATTGCTCTGTATCCCTCTATCTTGGGTGCCAGCGTACTAGAGGTGCTGCGGGAATTTATCGTCATTATACCTAGGCAGCACTTGAGCTATGTATCAGGTCTATTTATCTATTTGAAGAGTACATGTGTTGTAGTATATGCGTTGTATATAGCGTACTTCTTTTTACCACAGTGAGAGAAATTTAGATCCCTGATTAACCCTAGAATTGTATGGGGAAAGCGTCGGGAATTAGCTGGGATTTAAGGTGTTTATACAGCATTTAGTGATATTGTATGTCATTAAAGCGGAGCCGCTCTTTATCGGGGCGATTTACTTCCACTGGCAGATTAGTGCACAGTATTGTGTATCATCTAGGTATGCAGTGGTAATATATAGGGGTTTAGATATTAATATTTTTTAAATAGATAAGTAAAAGTTATGTTTTAACAGGGATTATTATTTGGGCAGGATATATTGCGTATAAATCTCTCGTTCATATAGAATTTTGTAGTATTTTGTTATCTGATTGGCTGAGACACGGGGATGTCTGTTAATCTGATTGGCTGAAGAGTGGGGACGGTCTGTTACTGGATTGGCTGAGAGCGGGACGCCTGTTATCTGATTAGCTGAGAGCTGGGAGTTGTTATCTGATTTAGCTGAGAGCGGGATGTCTGTTATCTGCATTAGCTGAGGAGCGGGGGGACGTCTGTTATCTGATTGGCTGAGAGCGGTATGTCTGTTATCTGATTAGCTGAGAGCGGGGACATCTGTTATCTGATTAGCTGAGAGCAGGGACGTCAGTTATCTGATTGGCTGAGAGCAGGGACATCTGTTATCTGATTAGCTGAGAGCGGAGACATCTGTTTTGATTAGAGAGTGGGGACGTCTGTTATCTGATTGGCTGAGAGCAGGGACGTCAGTTATCTGATTGGGCTGGAGCAGGGACATCTTCCCCGTTATCTAATTAGCTGAGAGCGGGGAGTCTGTTATCTGATTAGCTGAGAGGCGGGGGAAGTCAGTTATATGCATTGGCTGAGATCAGGGACATCTGCTATCTGATTAGCTGACGTGCGGGACGTCTGTTATCTGTTTAGCTGAGAGCGGGGACGTCTGTTATCTGTTTAGCTGAGAGCGGGGACATCTGTTATCTGATTAGCTGGGAGCGGGGACGTCTGTTTTCACCCCACTGTCGGACTGAGATCTAAGCAAACTAATTGTATCTAAAAAGATTAGCTTTAGCTAAACAAAAGGAACATGTGCTGTGAGGACTGAAAAGCATGGCTTAATCTGTAATCTTGTTAGAGATATCAATCTCCTGCACTGTCAAGGTAACAGCTCCCTAGAAACCTGAATATGCTAATCACTGCTGTAGAACCACTTACAGCCTGAGGTGACAGAGTAAGTGCAAAACTGCTAAAACATAGTGAAACAGCGTGGTGAGAAAAACCCTTTAACCAGCTCATTATCCAGCACGTTTCATGCTTCTGGCCCTGGATCTTCTCTTTGTGCACACAAGTTTCTCTTGGTTACAGATCACCTTTCCCTGTTCTGTCTTGTATCTGATTGATCTAAGCTGTCATCAGTCAGTCCGACCATGGGGAGTCACTCCTTGCTGAGGCTTATCTCTAGCACACAATCTTTGATTATCTAAGTAAATGACAAGTTTTAATCCTTAGAGCTACGTGTCATTGTGCACTACAGATTATAAACCTCCTGTCCTCATATCACTGTAACAGGAACAGCAGGTCTGATATGCCAATCACTGCTGTAGATCTGCCTACAGCCTGATCAGGAAGTGTGAGTCTGAAGCTGCTGCTATGGCTCTGTGAAACTGCATGGTGAGAAAACCCCGTTATGGACATGAATAAAACCAGAAAATAAAATGTAGACCACTCTAGGGGTTCAGACTTGTTTCCCCCACATATATAGACGTGGAGGCCACATAGCCACCACTACTAGTGGTCACACGCCCTTTAGTTCCTTCTTGCTTATTTTGACCTGGAGCTCTATCAGGGGTTACTCGCACCTTATTGTTATATGTGTGGTTTGATTCGTCATTGCTTAGTTATTTCCCCAACTTCTTTCACAAATTCCCAGGCAAGGTTGGACTAGCCCACCAAAGTGTAAGAAGATCCTCTGGTGGGCCCAGACCCTGGCAGTGTATTACGCACTAAGGGTCGGTCTACACAGCAAGGATTTCCAGTCAAAAGCCACGAGGATTTGGATTTTAAAAACCGTCAAACCATCCCTCAATAGAAAATCCAAGTTGTAGTCCATACGACTCAGAGTTTCCTGAGGTCAGATTTCCAAACTGCTGTTTGTTCAAAGAACTTAGAACATGTTCAATAATCCAAGTATTCCAGCTCAAAAAGCGCTTCGTAAAACATTTCTATGTTGGATCTGTGTCCAAAGGTCCACAGAGATGTATGGGACTCGTTATCTGACTGTAAATTCGGTGGAAAAAAATACCTAAAATCCACATTTAAAACTGCGTCAAAATCATACTTGCCAACTTTTGAAAGTGGAAAAGCAGGAGATTGAAGAGAACATGGACATGCCCATCTTGTTGGAGTGCCATGCCCCTTTAAAAAAGCCACACCCACTCCACCCAACTGCTTAACGGCTTTGGAAAAAACCCAGGTAGATGCCCCCTCTACCCAGTATCCCCTTTACCCAGGTAGTAGCCCCTATAACCAGGTAGTGCCCCTTCGGGAGGTAGAGCCCTTGTAGCCAAAGGAGCCCCCTTGACCCCGGAGGCCCCCCAAATTGTAGCCAGTAGGCCCCCATTGTAGCCAGGGAAGGGCCCCCCTTTTTTTGCAGGTAGAGCCCCCTTTTTAGCCGGTAAGCCCCTTTTTTAGCCCGGTAGAGCCCCCCTTTGTAGCCCGGGAGAGCCCCTTTGCCAGGGAAAACCCCTTTGTACGGTAGAGCCCCTTTTTAGAGGTAGAGCCCCCCTTTTTAGCCAGGTAGTGCCCCCATTTAGCCCGGGAGAGCCCCTTTTTACCCGGGAGGCCCCCTTGTAGCCCGGAAGCCCCTTTGTAGCCGGTGGGGCCCCCTTTGTAGCCAGGAGACCCCCTTTTTGAGGAAAAACCCCTTTTTAGCCGGTGTTTTAGAGGGGGGCCCCTTTGGGGGGGCCCCCAAGCCGTAGAGCCCCCCCATAAGCCCCCCCCTTTAAAAAAAATAAAATAATAAAAGCCACTTATACCAGGCTCCCCCCAGCACGCCCGCTCCCCACATCTCCGGCCCACCGATCAGGTGCAGGGGGGGTGGGGGGGGCCGCGTGTCACTCCCCTGCATGCTATTGTATGTCAGCGCACACCGGCGCTGTACATACAGGGGGAGGAGGGGAACAATTCCTCCTGCCTCCTCCCTGCACAGTGAGACTCGCGAGGTGGGTGAGCGGCCGCATCACCCGCCTGTAGGAACGACCCGGTGGCGCCAGAGTAGCGTCCATTCAAAGAACCCCTACTGCCTGCTGGCGGCGGGAGGTTCGTCAACTCTGCCGAGGTGCGGGGGGGACATTTGTCGTGTGGACGTATCCTAACGGTCCAGCAGAAGACAATCTCATTCGGAGTTGACTTTGGGGAAAATCACTTATAACTGGGGTCTATTTTTTATGAAGTTTTTAAAAAAAAGTATTATCTTACTAATGAGATGTCCTGCCTATACTGTATAATGGTAACAAGTGGTGGTTAAGATGGAGGGTGGGCCCTCAGAATCATCACCTCTGGGGCCACGGAAGCCGAGCCTGACACAGTTCTTATTTCTTTTCTAAAGCCAGTGCTTTATCCTCACCTTCTCAGCCAGTGTGGTCGCCACAAGCACAGTGGTGGTTATCATGTCCTCTTCACAATGACGGTCTTTAACCCCCTTTAGGAAAAAGTAACATGGGCGGCGACCCTAATTTGGAGATGAAGAAGATCAGAGAACTTCTGGACATTAGCGAGTACAGTAAACGGGAAGATTTTCTAGGTATGAAATATGTATGGTATATGGCAATCTCTTCTTGTTTTAATAAAGTATTGTACTTTGAATTAATGTAAAACATTGCAACCGCAGACTTTTCTGTAGTTATTTTCTTTTAACTTTATGATGTACAAATTCACAGAAATATTTTTCTCAATTTCTTTCCAGCCAATTGGGGGTGGACAATATTTAACCCCTTAAAGGGTTTTTGCCACAAAGTCATTTCATGACTGGTTTTTCATGCTTCAGCTTTCAGTGTGCTCAAAAGGGGGCATTTAAGATTTGTTTGAACTGTATATCATGTGACCGAGCAGGCTTGACATCACCATGCCTTTCCACACAGTGTGCTCACTCTAGTCAAACAAAGGTCTTTTTATGCAATACTGTGAGTAGTTACAAAGTAGCTGAATGGTTAGGGGCACATCATAACCCTTCTGGAGACACCAGGAGCCGTATGCTTGGTGGTCCATTTTGACTTCCATTCCCCAATTTCCCATCTTGTATATATCATCTTGTATATATCAACCTTTTTTGTTCCCCTGAAGAGACCGTGGTGGGCCGAAACATATTGGGATGTTATATGATGGCTACATAAGGGTAAGATAGGGGTCTGTACGGAAAGTCAACGCATGTTTGTGGGGTCACCCTTTTTGGGGCGAGTGCTCCGCTTAATTGTTGTGGTGCAAGCATTCTCAGGGTGATAATAGGGCGAGTCCTCTCTTCCCTCCCAGTGGCACCCAATTTACAATATATGGAAAGGTCATAATTTGCAAACCATATATATTTTGATGGAGTTTGTTTAGTAATAAGTTGAGTCTTTTTTTTAAATTATGAAGTAAAAGTTATATTTTAAACTATATGTAACTATCATACACACTCCATTTTTAAGTGTTTTTTTTTTGTTGGTGTGAGGGAGTAATTGCCTGGTTTAATGGTTAATATCAGGAACAGGTTTTTTTCTTTCCTTAAAGGGTTTTTACCACAAAGTCATTTCATGACTGGTTTGTCCTGCTTCAGCTTTCAGTGTGCTCAAAAGGGGGCATTTATGATTTGTTTGAACTGTATATCATGTGACCGAGCAGGCTTGACATCACCATGCCTTTCCACACAGTGTGCTCACTCTAGTCAAACAAAGGTCTCTTTATGCAATGCTGTGAGTAGTTACAAAGTAGCTGAGTGGTTAGAGCTTCTGCCTTCCAACATAGGGGCTCAAATCCCTGCAGGAGCCAAAATGTGGAATTTTTTTTCAGTCTCAATGCACATACTTCATTGAGGTTTCTTTTTTAGTTTTATGTATTTGCATTATTTGACTAATTACTAAGGAGTACAGAAGACAGGAGTAGAATGACAGCACCTGGGGTTAAACACTCGCTCAGCAGTGAGTGTGTGTAATTACTAAGGAGTACAGAAAACAAGAGTAGAATGACAACACCTGGGGTTGAACACTCGCTCACCAGTGAGTGTGTGTGATTACTAAGGAGTACAGAGTACAGGAGTAGAATGACAGCACCTGGGGTAGAACTTGCTCAGCAGTGAGTGTGTGTGATTACTAAGCAGGGAAGAGACTGACAGTAGCTGCCTGAGAAGAGAGGTGATGTCTGAGCATGTGCGACCAGGACTGAGGAGCTCTCAGCACTGGCCGTATCCCCTGGAGATTAGCTGTACAGTATGGATCACTAATGGAGCAGCTAAAACAAAAATGGTGCAGAATTTTTTAATAATGATGAATGGTGAAAATGTTTATTATTTAATTTGAAAGTTTCCCACATCATTCTTACTTCCCAGCAAAGCCACTTTAATGACCTTCGATATATAATCTTATGAGTATGAGGTGAGTGGGAGGACCACAGCTTTTATACACACCTATAATCCTGCTACAACTATCAGCATTGGGTTAGTACTCCCAGAAGTTAACCCTTTCAAAGGGTTTATAGAGATGTCTTTTTATGAGAGAACAAAAATATAAAAAACGAAAACAATAAAGTTATGAAGAAAAAATGTAAAAGTACACATAAAATAAAACTCACACTTGGTTTCCTCATGACTGCCACAAACTGTACTATAAACATCGACACTTAGGGTGACATGTATGAAATAGAATTATTTTTTTTTTTTTTTAACTTGGCGCCGACACCCCAGTTCTAAATAGATATAGAAGAGCTTAATGCGCCAAGCTTTGTATGGGCAGAGTGTAATGCGCCAAACTTTGAGAGACGTATGAAGGTAGGCATCTCATTTTCAGTGTATAATGTGCCTGAATGTATGAAAGTGGTTTTTGTGCGTTCATAAATGGCATCTAAAGTTCATTGCACCTCGCCTATGTGTTAGGCCCATTACGAAACTTAGGTGCATTAGTAATGCACCAAACATGTATAAAGGCTATAGATAGGCTGGAAGTAAAAGAAAATGAATTAGAATAGCATGTCAGTGACTAGAAACTATGGTACTGATCCTGCTTGGAGGACCACAGGTGCCAGCAAGACCTGTGCTGTGCTGGCTCTTGCTGTATGTAGAATAAAGGGTGAGAGCAGCAAAAATACATTTCAAATTTAATGTAGTAAAAATTAAGAAGAATCTGAACACCATCAGTGGGTTATTTCATGTAAAATTAGTTTTAGATTCTATGAATTTTAAATACATTTTACAGGAGATATTTTAATATTTTTGGGATATTATATATTTTTATATTAATTTTATATTATATCATTTTTAAATTTAATTTTATCTACTTTGATAATTATCAGAAATTACTTCGTATTATTGTACTGGTGGAAGTTGAGAAATAAGGGAAATTTTTTGCTCTAACTGCAAATCTCGACACTTTCTAATGCGCCTAACATGAGGGGGTGTTCTGGGGGCGTTCTGGGGGTGTCGCACCACATTCGTAATATTAGACACATATATGAATGTGGTTCAGCAAAACTAGGCGCATTACTGCTCGGACAGGCAGACCTATTCCAATGTGATCTGTCTGAGCCTGAGGAGTCAAAGTGGAGCTAGATTTGCTATTAGGGCAAAAAATGTCCCTAATTTCTCAGCTTACACCAGTACAATAATAAAAAGTAATTTCTGATTATCAGACTGTATAAAATTAAATTATTTACATTTAAAAATGATATCATATGTCACAGTACATGTTGGCATTCAGGGTTCCCTCAATGAACTGTAGCTCCCCACAGCCGGCAGCACTCATGCAACCCCAAACCATGACACTCCCATCACCATGCTTGACTGTAGGCAAGACACACTTGTCTTTGTACTACTCAACTTGTTGCCGCCACACACACTTGACACCATCTGAACGAAATAAGTTTATCTTGGTCTATTCAGACCACAGGATGTGGTTCCAGCAATCCATGTCCTTAGTCTGCTTGTCTTCAGAAAACTGTTTGCAGACTTTTTTATGCATTATCTTTAGAAGAGGCTTACTTCTGGGATGACAGCCATGCAGACCAGTTTGTGTGACTTATGGTCTGAGCACTGACAGGCTGACCCTCCGCCCCTGTAACCAGGGCCGCCAACAAAAATTTCCAGGCTCCCTACAGCTGCAGCATCTGGGCCCCCCTGCAAACCCTGCCCCCAGAAATCCCATTGCCCTGCCACCAGCAAAAAAATACAATTGCTGAATAATGCTGAATAATACCATCATACGTCACTGAATATAATTCATTACAATAAGACCAATATTGCTGCCATACAATGACTATATAGTGGTAGATACAGTGCAGTTACATTTAGTGACTTACAGTTGACGTCTTGTCTGATGAGTCGTTCACATTCCCTTTTCTTCTCCATCCGGTCCAGGCCACCATGATGACTTCTCCCGGCCACCACTCGTCTCTTCAGAATTCACAACACAAGCACCTGAGACTCCTCACTTTTTTTTTATCATCTTCCTACCTGTGTCCACCCCCCATGTACAAGTTCCCCATCCATAGTGCCCCAAATGGTAATAATTACCCGCTTTGTGCCCTGGTAATTAGGTATATAGCACCACCATACATAGGCAGGTAGTGGGCCTTCCGTAGGTAGGTTACCGGGTAGTGGGCAGGCAAGGGTACCCCCCGCAGGTAGGTGGGTATGTAGCCGGGTGTTCAGCGGGGTAGTAGGTAGCGGGGTAGCCAGGTAGCTGGGCATCCAGGGAAGTAGGTAGATGGTAGCCAGGGAGGTAGGTAGCTGGGCAGCTAGGGAGGTAGGTAGCCAGGCAGCTAGGGAGGTAGGTAGCCGGGCAGCCAGATGTGTAGATAGCCAGGTGGGCGGACCCTCCTCCCCCAGCCTTGTGTGTGTGGGGGGGGGGCCTTCCTTCCCTCAACCATGTGTGTGGGAGGTCCCCTCCTGCCCCAGCTGTGTGTGGGGGGTCTCCTCCTCCCCCAGCCTTGTGTGTGGGGGTCTCCTCCTCCCCCCAGGCTTGTGTGTACCCCCAGCCTTGTATGTGTGTGTGGGGGTCCCCACAAAAAAGCCTGGGGGTGGAGGGGTGTCCCCACAAAAAAGCCTGAGTTGAAGAGGGGGACCCACACACCCAAGGCTGTGGGAGGACGGTGCCTCCCCACACATACACAAGGCTGGGGGGAGGGGGCCCCCACACACAAGGCTGGGGGAGGAGGGGCTGCCCACAGACATAAATAAGGCTGGGAGGCAAGGGGGGCCCCCGCACACAAGGTTGGGGAGAGGAGGGGGTCTCTGCTTAGAGGGAGCCGCGCTCCTGGTCACATCTGCACTCACATTCACATAGAAGCTCTTACACTTACGTCCCCTGCGCTGTGGCCGGGGCCGGGCCCTCTTCTGTCTGTCCGCGCCGTGCTGTACTAGCCAACAGCGGGATGTGAGACAATTTGAATCAGGGCGGGGCTTCACTCATTTAGTCATCCCATCCGCAGACAGAGAGGAGGGCTTGGCTCCGGTCACAGTGCAGGGGACATAAGTATAAAAGAAACTATGTGAATGTGAGTGCAGCTGTGATCAAGAGCGCGGACCCCCTCTCGCGCGCACCCCGGGCCCTGTATTAAATGTTGCACTCGTGGCTGCTCCACCACGCAACAGTCTGTAATATGAAATAAGGGAGCCTGCTTGCAGCGGGTTTCCTTATTTCACCGGGCCCCGTACAGAAATACCTCCTGTACTGCCTTTACGGCGGCCCTGCCTGAAACCTCTGCAGCAATGCTGACAGCACTCATCTTTGATTTCACTGACATGTCCCTAAAGGTGAGCCTGTTCTGAGGGGAATTGTTTTTTTTTAAACCATGTATGGTTTTGGCCACTGCGCCGCAGCTTTTTTTTTCAGGATTTTGGAAATCTTTTATACCCCAACCTCTTTAATAGAGCAAAATTTTTTTTCAGATCCATAGACAGTTCTTTACCATGAGGTGTCATGTGGGAGTGTGAGCGTGATAACACCAAATTTAACACACCTTCTCCCCATTTCACTGATCCCTTTGTAACATAATGAGTCACATGACAGGGAAAAAGGAAATGGCAAATTTGGCACAATTTCCCCTTTTTTCATTGCGGTTTACTACTTTGTTCCCGCTGTTTAGATATTGATGGTTTTGTGTTGGTTTTTTTTGAGGGAAACCCCAAAATTTTTATACTGTTGTACAAGCTGTACTTTGAATATTTTTTTTGTATCAAAGTGTAGATATTAGTGTTGCCCAATGAAAAGTAAAATTTGTTAAATAGTGCCGACAGAAAAGACGGTCGACATACATTTAAGTTGTATGCTAGTATGGCTTCCAGATTCTGGGCCCGCCTTTCTTTGGGGGAGTAAGTAGGAGGGTGGGTTTTTACCCCCCATTTTCCCCCCCGGGATTTCCCCGGGCTGTATATAAGGGCAAAAGTAGCTGGTTTGGGGTTGGTGTATCTCCAGTGTACTTTCAGGCTGGAGGGGTAAAGGGAGGAAGCCGTGTCTGCTACCATGTGATAGAAGGTGCTAGGAGGGAACTACCCCCCCTGTATAGAAAGGCCCCGGGATGGCAGGAGTTTTGTTGTTTTTGCTTTATGTGCATGTATTCCCACCCGTTTTGTTTTCCCTGTAAAATAAAACCCATGGCCCCAAGGACTTTTGCACCTGTTTCCTCCCTTTTGTCTCATCCCAAAAAAGGACTTTGTTTGTGATCCCAAAGCTGTGAAAAACTTACTTGGGGGAGGTATGAAAAGGGGCAATTTAAGAGACGCTTTTTTTAAAAAAAAGGCAGTAAAAGTGGTTCCAAAATATGTCTGGTTTTAAGCGGCAACTGCAAAACCAGGGGGCACTAAAAAGGGATGAGCTGGTGAAGCAATGTCCGGCCCAAAACCCCAAACCTCCAGTATGGCGGAAAGGGCCAAAAAAAGGCCCTGAGGAGACCGTAGGGCACAAGCAGAAAACCAATCGTTTTGACCAGATGCCCCAAGCGGGGTGAAAGAGCAGAAAGGTAAACCGGGCTCTACAGCAGCAGCTCCGGGCCCTTACTACTCGGCCGAGGTTCAGCGGGGGGCATTTTGTCCCCTGGAAAGCAGGCTTCAAGTCCCTTTTAAGATGACCCAGATGATGAATGGAAGGTATTCCCGGCACCTTTTTAGAGGATCGCAGAGGGGAGAGCGGCTCCCCGCGGCCGTGGGCCGCGTCCCGGCCCCGTTTCTTACCCGCGGCCACAAAAGGGTTATTGAACTGAGGGTGAAAAGCCAAGGGCTACACCGGCTGAACGGAGAGATCCTAGCCCGACTGGGGGTTACTATGGGGTCGGGCCAGAGAGTTACGCCTGGAGTTCGATCCCGCAAAACCAGCTCGGTCACAAATGTTTTGACCCCTTCCACCTCCCAGCAAGTGGCTGGGTGTGTCTAACGTGCCCAGGTGAAGAGCGGGTAGCTGTGACTGCTTTGGGCGCGCCTACCCGGGGGGATCCGCAGTGTGTGGGGTACAGGACCCAAAAAAACCCGGATGAACTGTCTCCATGTGGAGGTTACAGTTTCATGAGGAGTTCTCCAAGGTCTGCATACCCCAGTGCCAGCAGGGGTAAGATTGTCCCCGTCCCAAAAGGGGAACATAAAGGCCTGAGGGGGTGGGTACGGTGGGTGACAAGGGGGGGGAAAATTGCCAACCCCCTGGGGACCTCTTTCCCCGAGCCGGGGCCCCGTTATTGCTGGCGGTGTAATGAACTCGGACAGTCGCGCACGGTGTCCCCTTGGGGGAAACCATGGATGTGGTGTAAGGGTACGTCGCTATTCGCAAGGCCCTCATATACACGCAGTTGAGCTGGTGGGGAGTCGGGGATATGCACTGTCAAAATTAAAGGGGGAAAAACCCTACAAGTCCTCAGGTTGGGGTTGGGACCCCGGTACAGGCCAGGCTGGTTTGGGGACAGCCAACTCCGATCCCGGTATAGGGGTGGTTGTTTCCCGGTGAACGGACACCAACTGCAGTGCTTACCCCAAAGCCCTGTGGGGCCCCCACGGGAATTTAGGTGGCTGTCGTGCTTGCCCAACCCCCAGCGCTATAAAGGCTGTGATTTTTCCGTTTTTTTGGGTTTTTGGGAAAATAAAAGGTTGCCAAAATTCTGGGTGAAGGGTGATGTGTCGCACAGGGAGGGTAGCCCCCTGGGTTTCCTTGTCCGTCTTGGCGGGGGACCCCGGGGAAAACCCCCCCTTGAGCTTGAGGTCGCCTCTTGCCAATATCCCGGGGCAACTTTGGTAGGGGCAACTTAGGGCCCAAACGGGAACCGTTGGGGAAGCGTTCAAGCTGATAGATAAAAAACCCCCAGGGAACCAGGCGTGACCCTGGTCACCCTCATTTTGCGGTTAACAATTTATCTTGTTCGAGTAAAAAGCCCCCAACCGAGGTGGGGAGCAATTGGGTCCCCGGTCACATGTCCGCCAGGTGTTGGAGTCCCCAATCCAGTACTGGGGGGCACTTGGGGGTGGGGGAAAAAAACCGGGGGATGGAGTGAAAATTTTTTTGGGCCCAGGGATTTTAGGGAATTAAGGACTTCTGACGTTTTGTCCGGAGTGCCAAATTTAAACGCCCTAGGCCCCTTTTGGAGCCCCTAATCCCTCTGCCAAATAGAGGTCACTTTGAGGATTGGCATGGACCTGGTGGGGCGCTCCCCAGGAAAAGCCCGGAGGACACAGCACATTGTGGTTCTCGATTATGCCCCCCGCTATCCGGGCCAAACCCCACTTGGAACACCTCCTCCAAAGGAATCAAAGGAGCTGTTCCAATGTTCACCCCCGGGTATCCCGAAGGAGTACTCAGAAGGGTCCCCTTTTCTTTTTCGAAGGTGCCCAAAGAACTCTGCCGCTCCCCAATATTCCCATCTCCGTACCCCGGTGTATCATCCCCCGACTGATGGCCTCGTGGAGAGGTTCAAAAAGACCCCAAAAGGTGATGTTAAAAAAGGGGGTGGATAAAGGGTGGAGAAAATGGGGGTCGCCCACACCTATTCATGTTTCTAAAGGGGGGGTTTCCGCAACAATTTACGGGTTTCCCCCTTTTTTAGTCCTCTATGTGACATTCCGGGGGGCCCTGGGCTACCCCCAAAGAGCCCCGGGGGCAGGAGAAAACCCCCCCTAAAGCGTTACGAGCATATTGCGAAATAGGACGAATTGCGCCGTCCTCCTATAGTGGAGAGCCCTGCGCAGGAAAGAGGCCCAGACGAGGGATATAAAGGTCTAAAGGGTCGGGTTTTCCCAGCCGGTGAAGGGGGGGTTACTGGTATTTGTGCCCACGGTTGAGAAAAAATTTCTGGAAAAAGGGCGGGCCCCTTGAGATTAAGGGGGGTCAGTGAGGTAAATTTGGGGTCTTCCCCCCGGGGAAAGAAAAAAACCTTACCAAATATACCAATTAACTTAATTAAGCCCGGGAAAGGATCGTAAAGCTACGGGGTTTCCCAAAAACGGGGGTGCCACAAATGGAGAGTTACCAGTTCGTTTTCCGAGTCATGTCAGAAGAAGGGCGGGAAAAAATTGGGGGTTTCATAAAAAGGAAAACCGGGGGGTTTTTTTCCAATCTGCCAGGTCGCATAAAGTCTTTGAAAATGACATCATCACAGAACCCGGCCAGAAAGTGCTTTGAGGCCTTAGGGGCCCCGAAGCTCGAGGAAGCGTTTGGGAAAGTAAAAAAAATGCTAGAGTTTGGGGGTCATAGAAAAATCCAAAAGGGGTGGTCGAGCCCCATAGTGCTAAAAACCAAACCCGAGGGCGCGTCAATTTTGCAATGATTTCCGAAAAATTAACAAAATCTCAAGTTTGTGCCTCCCCGATGCCCCCAGGTTATGTTGCCCTCCCTTTTGGGCCCTAATGGGCCCCTCCCACTTCAAGGAGAGGAATCTTCCTGCAGCCCCCATAGAAAATTGCGGGGGCATATTGGAGGTGGGGGTTTTTTTGCACGGTTTGGGGAAACCCCCGACCAAGGCAGGCCGTCTTGACGCCATCAGAACAGCAGGGGCAACGCCCAACCCCAACAAGTGGCCATAGGGCTCGGGAGGGTGCTATCTGGGCTGACATTGGGAGGGGGGGTCTAAGCCCCCAAAGGTAAATTGGGCGTCAAAAGTTGGCCCCCAACGGCTCAAAGAAACAGATCAGGGTTTCTAGGGGATCGCCGGGTATATAGGGGTTTGGCCAACCTTGCCTCCATAGCAGCCCCTCTTCTGGACCTCACAAAAGGGTCCAAAAATGTGAGGAATGTACTCACTTTTGTGAGATACTGTAAATATTATAATGCATATAGTATTTTTAATATTTTCAGTGTTTTTTCACATTTTACAATAGACTTTCTCACATTTGAATGAATGACTTTTGTACAGATGTCTATGTCTTTGTCCTGGGCAATGATGTAAGTGAAAATGAGATCAATGAGCTTTTCATCCCAAGAAAGACCGAGAAGCATTGTTTTTAAAACGAAGTCTATGGGGGGTTTTAAAAGGCCCTTTTAAAAATAACAGGTAAAAAAATACAATCTCTTCCCTTTCCCCTTTTCTGTGTGGTATAAAGGGTATGTTCGCCGGGTTTTTTGCAGTTTTTGGTACCGCCCCAATCGCCGTGTGTTCTTGAACCAGTGTAACGGGAGGAGGGTCCCCTGGGCCAAAAACAAGGTGATAGTAAGCCAGCCAGGGGAAGGGGGTTAAGTGCCCCCGGTTTTCACCAGAGCCCGCCGCAAAGCGGGGATGGTCTTGCTGCGGCGTGAGGCTACCGGGTCGTTCCCCCTGACGTGACTTGCTTGCGATGGCGGCCCGGGGTACAGCGTGGTGCAAAAATCGTTAATCGGAGGCGTAGTCGGCGACAGGCAGAAGGTCAGGGCAGGCGGCCGGGTTCGTGGTCAGAGGCAGGCAGAACGGTCGGGGCAGGCGGCAAACAGGCAAGGTCAGGAAACGTAAGCAGGGGGAAATGGTACACGGGAAATCAAGACTGTACTCAACACACTCTAAACGCCCCAAAAAAACCACCAACGGGACTGGCACCCGAGTGCTGGGATGTCTACCATATATATGGACCAAGGGCCGACAATTACCAATTAAAGGCGGGGCGGCCTTAATCCTGACAGCCGTCGGGGCCGGCGCCTTAAGCAGGGATTATGCGCGCGGCGGCTGTCAGAGCTGGAGACAGGAGCGGGGACTGGTAAGTACGGGGTTTCCAGCCTAGGGGAGAAGGCCCCTGGCTGCGGGCAGCCGCAGCACCCGTGCCGGACCCCGTGCGCACCGGGGGACGGCCGCGGCGAGCTGCGGCGCCGCGCGCCGTGACACACGCACTGATCAGTGTGTAATTCCAAAGCAGGCCAGACGCTGGGAGGGGGGCGGCCAGACGCCGGCCCCATAGACCTGCATTGTCAGCGGCGCGTATTCACCGCTAACAATTGACATGTCAATTCTCCCCCCGCACGTACAATAAGATCATATTGTACGTGTGACGGGACAACGCGTAATCCATAGCTCTCTATGTGAGCTATGAATTACCGTAATGGCGGCGCACATTTCGCCGCTTATAAAGCGTAATAAGCGCCAAAATGCGCACCGAAATACACTGCAATTTAAGCAGTGTGAACATACCCCAATTGTGCTTGCCTATGTCCAGCTGGAATGGGTCTGTACTGTTGGATACTGATTTGGGTATGGGGAACTTTAAGTATAGTATTTGCACTTTCTCCTATATTTCTGTGCGGCAGGTCAGGTGGGAACCAGGGTTGGTTGTGAAGACCCACATCTTTTGCTTTAATGCCTCCACCAACCTTAATCTTCCCCAGTATGCATCTGTTTTTAACAAGTCTCCTTCTCTTTTTCACTGTACTTTTAGAGGAATCACAAATCTTTCAAATGTGTGGCGTTTCCAAAAAAGAAGAAAGCGTGGAGGAAATGTATCCTTGGATTGCTAAGATTACCGTCACTGTAAGTGGCCATCACCAAGCTTCAAATGAGAAGTTAATGTGCTATTTTGCACCTCCATAAATTAAGCCCATTTCTGCTTTGTGTAAAAAAAAAATACAAAAAAACCTGGGGCAGGGCAATGGGAAATAGCTGCATGGTTTCTGGATAGTGAAAGTCTCAGACATACAACACAAGAAGAAATGCTGTGTTGTACTGCAAGATAAAAATACCACAAATGTTCACAAAAGATACAGCTCGTGTTAGAGATGAACAGCAATGAAATCTAAGAAAACCTCTGTCTGGTGCCAGTAAGCTGTCAGACAGCCACAACCCAATCATCTAGTGAAGCACTTCTCCCTTTGGATTGCAGGTGACCTACCGAAAAATGGTACATTATTTATTTAAAGACGGAAAGACAAGCATCCACACTTCGATGCTGACTTCTCCCGGCCACAACTCGTCCCTGCAGATTTGGAAACAAATATCTTAGAATCCTCACTTTTCCAGCAACTCCTTTCTTATGGGTATATAAACCCCCCGTTAGGTTGCTTTTAAAACCCTCTAGTGGAAATAACTCTATAGGGCCCTGAGTTAGGCAGGGTAAAAAATATGCCGTCAATTAGGCGATTTAAGATATGTTCCCCGTTAGGCAGGTATATAGAAAAGGACCCTTGCCAGGTATATAATATATCCCCTCAGTAGGCGGGAAAAGATATGCCCCTCAGGCAGGGGATATATTGTCCCCCCAGGTAAGGGAGAATATAGATTATTTCCCCCAGGCAGGGTATATATGTCCCCTCGGCAGGCGTTATATATTTATTCCCCTCAGTCAGGCATTTTAAAAATTTGATTTTTCCCCAAACCCGGGCCCGGGTATATATAGCTCCCCCAGACAGGAGGTATTAGTTTATTTTCCCCTAAAGGCAGGATTTAGGGGTCCCCCCCTTGACAGGCGGGGTTTAAACGGGCCCCTCAAAGGCAGGAATATACAGTCCCCTCAGGAAAGGCAGGTATATAAAACCCCCCCCCTCGGGCGGGCAGGTATATAAACTCTCCTCAGGAAGGAAAGGTATAACAGCTTCCCTCAGGCAGGAAAGGGTTTTAAAATACACCCCCCTCAGGTAGGCGGGTTATACACTCCCCCGGGAGGCAAATTATATAGAACCCTCAACCTCGGGCCCGGCAGGATATCCCGCTCCCCCCCCAGGAAAGGCCCGGGTTATATTCGGGCTCCCCTCAGGTCGGGAAATAGGGGCTCCCCTCAGGCAGGGGGTATTATGGCCCCCCTCGGGCGGCGGTATATCCGATCCCCCGGGCGGGTTTTACGGGCTCCCCTCGGGGCAGGCAGGTAAATACAATCCCCCACAGGCAGGTATTTTAAAGCTCCCCCTCGGGCCCGGCAGGAAAAAGGGCCAAATGAAAACGGGTAAAAATTTTTTACTTCCCTTTTCCTTTCCTCCCCCCAGCTGAACCATTTGGGTCTTCGGGCCCAAACGGGGGGCGTGAGCTCCTCCGGCGTTTTTCCCCCCCCTCGGCCGCGGGCCCTTTTAAAGGCTTTTTGGGGCCCGGGAGGAAGGCACGGGCGCGTTGAGTTTCATTTCCCAAATTGTTTTTTAGTGTCATAAATTTTGGGGTTTGAATTTTTTAAGAAAGTCTCCAGAAAGCCAAATTATCCTTCACTGCAATCAGTTAGAATTTTTCGAGCATCACTTCGAAAGAAAAACATAAAACTTTCTGGCCCAGCTTTATTGACCCGGGTTTAAAATGGAGTCCTTAGGCTTAGGAAAATAGCAAAAATAAAAGTGCGAAAGCTGCCCAAAAGCATGTAAAAAAAAAAAACCCCTTTTTTGGAAAATTTTTTTAAAATTTACTGGGATTTTTCTAAGCCGGTCTAAAAAAACTTGAAGACCCTTGGAGAAAGAGGGCCCCAAAAGTTTTTAAAATTCAGACGTTCTTTATAAAATTTTGTGCAATTTTAGCGGGCCTGGGGCACCTCATTTTTTGACGTTTTTTTTTCCTTTTTTAAATTTTAAAAGCGCCCCCGGGGTTCTGGGAAAAAAATGTAAAGGATCTATTGTAGCAGTTTTTACTATCCTGGGACCTCGTTTTCACTTGCTTCCTTTCAAGTTTGGGGCCCTCTCACTAAAAACTGCCCGAGGTTGGGGTAAGTGCCCCCAAACTATTTCTTTTAAACTTTGCTGTTGTTAACTAAAACTCCCATTTGTTTTTCCCCGAGCAAAATTTGAGCACTTGGAGAAATTTGGGGTCAATGTCAGACATTAAAACTATAAGTTTTTTTGCTTCCCTCGTTTGCTCACATCAAATTGCAGGAAAAGGACATTTGGGAAAGGGGAACCTCACCCTCAAAGTGACTACTCCCCGGCCGGAAAAACAGACAAAAAAAAATAAGAAATCCTTTCGAAAAAGATTTGGTTTGTCATTAAATTGGGGGGGGGACAGTTTCATTTTTCCCAGAAAAATTGGGGTAAAATAAGTGAAAATTTATGATTTGGTTGAAGTTAACAAAAACCTTCCAGAAAAACCCCGGGCACAATATCCGGGGCCACAGGTTTTTTGGGGTTACCATTGCTTTTTTTTGGCCATTTTTTCTTGACTTTAAACCCCAAACCTAAAATTTTTTACCCAAAACCTTTTCACCTCGCCCTTGGTCTGTGGTTAAAACT
Source organism: Phyllomedusa bahiana (assembly GCA_025379985.1). Taxonomy (NCBI): domain Eukaryota; kingdom Metazoa; phylum Chordata; class Amphibia; order Anura; family Hylidae; genus Phyllomedusa; species Phyllomedusa bahiana. The sequence continues at coordinate 6,097 of JAODAL010035331.1, read as the reverse complement.
CCAATTTTACGGGCACGGGGAAGGCTTTTATTGGGGGGGTATGGGGGTTGGGGGTTTTAGGGAGGGAGTAGAAACGTTCAACAAAAGGATTATCATGATTTTACATTAAAGAGGGAGACACGTTTTTGGGTCCCCGCATTGGGGCCCCATTGGAACATTTTTGTGCAGTGATAAACCAGCGCAGCCGCTGCAATGCAGGAGAACCTATTAGTCATTGCAATACTTCACTATTTTCTGAAATTTTTTTATAGTTTCCCTTTTTTGGGGGGCCACATGCATGAAAACTTTTTAAGGTCTAACACTCCTTTCTTCCCCCATGGTTACTAAAAAGGGTCTCTTTGTTCATCCCCTGGCTCCCAAAAATATTCATCCCCACCTTTTTTTGGGGGTTTTATGTAAGTTATTTTTGGCCCCCGATTAAACCCAGTTTTTTTTTTTTTAAACGGGGGAAAAACGCGCCCGGGAAAATTTTTTGTGGACTTTGAGAATTTCCTGCCCAAATTTAACATTTGTATTTTATCTATTTCACTGCTTTTTTTCCCTTTTTATTTAGATTGGGGACAGCCCCCCGGTAGGGGGTTTGCCCAACCCCTTTCGGGGGGGTGCCCCCCCTTTTGGTTATTTCGCTAGTGATCCCTATTAGGTATCTTCAGATTTTTGTGGAAAAAATTTTTTTTTCTTTCCTTCTCGCAACAGTTGTTTATATATTCAGGCGTACTCTGCGGGGAAGGGGTTTTACAGACTTTTTTTTTAGGCCATATCCCGGGCCAAAAAAGGTTTGGTTTTTAAATGTGCTTTTGTTTGCGGGCTTTTTATTTTGTGTTCTTTATCAGGTTACTGTCCCTAGGTGTTTTCTATATTTTTGGAAATTTGACCGAAATTAGGGAAGGGTTTTTTGCAAAAATTTTTTTTGTATCAGGGAGTTTTTAATGTTTTTTAAATAAAATTTTGTAGTTTTTTTTTTTTTTGGGGGGGGGTTCAAAGATTCTTCTGTGAGCTGTTTTTTTTTGGATCCCGGGACTATTACCCTTATTTTTCTGTGAACTAAGTGAGTTTTTAGACCTAAACAGTTTTCATAATTTTGCCCCTTTAAAAGGGGTTGTCCCCACTACATTGATTATCTCACCTCAGTCCCGGTTTTCTTGGTTTTTTATTTTGAATTCAGGGGGTTTTTTATGGGTTCTACTAGGAAATGCAGTAGAAAACCCCCGGGCTGAGCTTTTAAAACAAACCCGTGCTGGCAGCCCATCAGGAGAAAATCAAAAAAGGTTGTAGCTATAGCGACCTGAGGAGCAAAACAGCCATACAAAGGGGTATCTAGGGAAAAGGGGGCATTGTTAATGGACACATTTTAGCAAAGTGGAAAATTGTTTTTTGCAAGATTTTAACATAAAATGCCGAGTCCTTTGGGAGTAGACAAACCCCCTTTTCGGTGATCTACTATTCACGTTTCTCCGGGGTACATGTACTTTACTTTTTAGATTTAATATTTTGGGGTACCTTAATTTGAAAAAGGGAAAGGCGTTGGGGGGCCCTGACAAAACGGGTTTAAAAACCCCTTTTTTTAGGGGAGCAAACCCACTGCAGGCCTGCTGGAGAAAGTCATAATTTTTAAAACCTTTTTGGAATGGGTGGGCAGTAAAATTACCAATTTAAAAAATTGATAAAAATTGGGATTTTCCCTTGTTGGGGGCTGCGCTATTTACATAGAGTTTGGGAAATTTAAAAGATTGAAGATGGGGGGAGATAACGACGCTTGCTCTTCCCGCAGACCGATCTGTCCCTTTCCCTGGGACAACGGGGGCGTCCTGGGCTTTTTAAACAACGGGGAAAACTGTAACCTGCAGCGACCTTTTTGAGTGAGAGGGGGGGTTTTGCCGGGTGGATTTTGTGCACTCCCCACTAGAACCCTCAATTCCAAGCTAAGGTTTAGAAATTTTTGTTTGATTAAATTTTATTTATACATTTTTAATGGGAGCAGGGTTTTAATTTTTTGGGATGCAGAGCTCCAAAGCCTCTGCCCCCGCACACGGCCATAGAGATAAATAGCACAATGTTGGCTGTATAGATCACTACCTCTTACTTGATCTTTCATCCTTAGAGCATGTCCCCCCCCTGCATTTTTTTTTCGGGCCCTTTTTTTTAGTCGATTTCGGTTTTTAGACCCCCCGAAAAAAGGGCCGAAAAGGCACAATTGTGCTCTATGGAAAAACCTTGCCCCAGTCCCCACTGCAAAGGGGGTTTTCCCCGGGCGGGGGGGCCGCAAATCTTTTAGCCCAAACACAATTTTTCCGGGCCGTTTTTTGGACGGAATCTGGGTTCTCAATTTTGAAGGGGGGAGGGGTCATCGCGGGAAAAAACCGTCTCCCCCCCCGTGGGGAGTGGGGGCGGGGGCAAAACAGGGGCAAATACCGGTTTGGGTATAAACCCGGCCCGGGATTTGTCCTATGCCCTTGGGGGAAAGCGCCCCTTTTTTTTTACACTCCCGGTGTCATTTAAAATTTTAACACAAATGTAATTATTTGTGATATGGAAAAAAAAAAGGGATTTAGAACCCTTCACTTTGTATATTTTATGAGAGACCCTGCTTCATAGATTTGGTGAAACCCCATTTTTATTGCCGAGGAAAAGGAGAAGGAGCTTGGCGGTGGATGTGTGATAAAGCAAGGCAGAAACTTAAGGAGAAAGAATGAAAAAAATGTTGTTATCAGATTCCCTTCCCCCATAAAAATACCATTATGGCACGGATATTCTGTCCCCTATGGAGTGAGCCAATATAGTTCAGGGAACCACTACAGGTATGTGTGTTGCGGTCTTCACACCGACCATAAAATGTTCCCAAATTACTGTCAGTAAAGGTGATCTGAAAGTGAATGTCCATTATTTGCTTGCTTTATACATACTCTTAAAGGCTCATGGGCAGTGTAGGTGAGACCCCCTTTTTTTATAAAATTTCCCCATGTCAGTCCGACTCATGCCCTTGCAATTGAATAGGATTAACCCCCCACTTGTTTTAAAATTGCCAACGTTTCCTGGGTTTTTTTCCCTCTTACCAGGGTGTTTTTTAATGCAATTAGAATTCGGCACTGATTAATTTCTGAAGTTATTCTTATAGTGGTCCCAACTCTCCATCTTGCTAATACAACGCTCCAAGCCTCTGCATAGACATAGATTTAAACAGCTATTCCTGTCTCTAAACTCAACATTCTCAAGGGGGAAAAGGGCCCCTTTTTAAACCCCCAACCCCTTTTGGGTTGCCATGGTGCACAGAAAAAAGGGGGGTGGCCATGCCTTTCTATAAGAGGCCCACATGTGTTAGACTTTAGTTGATACTCGCATTGAATTGAGCAAATAAAGCTGCAATTTACTTTGGTGCATTGACAAAATTCTATGTAATTCACGGCACTCTGACAGGGTCTGCACAGAGAACATTCTGGCTGGTGTCAGAGCTATGAGGAAATCCCTAAAGAAGCATTTATGCTATCTATCATACATGAAAAATTAAATTATGTGAACCGAGAGTCTCAGAGCTATGAGGAAGCACGGACAAGTTTGAAACGCGTCAGTGTTTGCCACTGTCTCAATCCTGTTTTCAATTGTTTTTCAATGAAGTTGATATCTCGGTATATACTGTGTACTCATCTAGGGGTGATGCCTTGGTATGTACTGTGTACTCTTGTCTATGGGGGGTGCTGTCTCAGTATATACTGTGCACTCTCATCTATGGGGGTTGATGTCTCAGTATATACTGTGCGATCTCATCTATTTAATTCACTGCACTCTGACAGGGTCTGCACGAAGAAAAACATTCTGCCTGGTGTCAGAGCTATGAGGAAGCACTGACAAGTTCGAAACGCGTCAGTGTTTGCCGCTGTCTCAATCCTGTTTTCATCAGTTTTTTTAATAATAAAATTTATTTAGCAAAAGAGAAGAGCTGGAGCCCATATAGAAATGTTGCATAGACAAAATCCCTTCCTCTCCACAGAGACTTGATTGTCTGGATGATACCAAGAAGAGAGCAGCCTTCAAGGATGTTTCCAATATTACAGACCTCATAACCAACAATTTCTTATGCACAGGGGGAATAGAGCCTCAGGTCGATCCACAAACCTGCAAAGGTAAATCATTGATGTTCAATTGTCACTTCACTGTCATTCTATATGTTCATTGTCACTACCTACCATTAACCAATGCATCTAGTTGCCAACCACAACCCCATCATTGTTGTGCAGTTACTCAGCCATCCTGCTTGGTGTTACAGTGCTGGGACTGTAAACCTTGGGACAGAGCGGGATAACAGCCCTAATATGTAAGCAGCAGCATGTCTGGGGTAAGAGGTGGGCAGAGTAGGCAGCTGCCTATGGCGCTATTGGAATGGGGAGCGTGAGAAAAGAACCGCACTATATCAGAATAGACTTTTACTGTGTGACCAGTCTATTATAACCAATGTAAAGGGAAAAACCTACAAAAACGGGTCCTGATCTAAGTACAAAAATATATAACATACCAATAGGAACCAAGATAAATAAATAATTAAACTATTAAGTCCTGTTACATTTTTATTATTCAAATTGCATTTCATAAACAATAACAAATTTTAATAATTGCTTTTTTTTCAACCAAGATGAGAAACAAACTCCAAATACTGGTCTTAAAGGGGTTTTGCCACGAAGTAAAATTGACGTGGGAAGCTTACAAATTAAATAATAAACATTTTCACCATTCATCATTATTAAAAATTCTGCACCGTTTTTGTTTTAGCTGCTCCTTTAGTGATCCATTGTTTGCAGCTCGTCTCCAGGGAATACGACCAGGACTGAGAAGCTCTCAGCCCTGGTCGCACATGCCCAGACATCCCCTCTCCTCTCAGGCAGCTACTGAGTGTTCAAACCCCAGGTGCTGTCATTCTACTCCTGTCCTCTGTACTCCTTAGTAATTAGTCAAACAGTGCAAATAAATAAAAAAAAACAAAAAAAACAAACCTCAGGTCTGTGCATTGATAAAGAGAAAAAAAAATCCACAGGTTTGGTTCCTGCAGGGATTTGAACCCAGGACCCTTGTGCTGTGAGGAAAAAAAGCTTTATCTCTGAGCTACATTGTAGCTACTCACAGCTCTATACATAAACAGACCTTTCTTTGACTAGAGAGAGGAAAGGCCTGGTGATGTCATCCTGTTGGGTCACATGATCTGCAATTCAAACAAATCACACACGCCCCCTTCTGAGCACACAGAACTGAAGAGCTGGATGCAGGAGGTATGAGAGATCGTGGCAAAACCACTTTAACTAGTTACATAGGGCTGTGCAATTGATACTGTATCAGACAGGTAAATTGAACATTCAGATATCAATTCATTAATCAACAAGGAACTGAAACAATATGTATTGAAACAAACAATATATAAATCCAAAGTGGTGTAAGTACATAACCCCAAAATAGTATCAGCGGTGTTGTTGCACCTCAACACTTTTGTTTTGTTTTTGCTTCTTCTGGGGGTACCTGAAGATTTTATATACTGTTTGTTTCACCTGTCTGATACAGTATCAATTGTATAGCCCTATGTAACTAGTTACAGGGGTTTTGCCATGAGTGGGGAACATGTCCGCCACTCGCTGCGCCGGCTGGGGAACTGGTCGCGCTTGCGCATGACTCTTCATTCTAATCTATGGGATTTCCGAGTACAACCAAGCAGTGCGTTCTGCTCTGCTCGGAACTCCCATAGAACAGAATGAAGAGGTGTGCGCAAGAGCGGAGAGATTCGGGGGCCCATTCCTGAGATTTCCTAACGATATGCCATCATTGTCTATCTTGGCAAAACCCCATTAAGACCAGTATTTGGAGGGTTTTTTTCTCATCTTGGGTGATTTATTTATTTTTTTTAAATAGTTTTTATTGTTTATAAAATGCAATTTAAATAATAAAAATGTAACATGATTTAATGATTTTATTATTTATTTATGCTGGTTCCTATTGGTATGCAATATAGAGGGAAGCATATGACCGAAGAGAGTGAACCCTACTACATATATATGGCAAGGTAGCTAGCTCTGTACATGTATAGCATGCAATGGGTTGCAGTTATATTGGGAGAAATTTT